>JANDKE010002054.1:0-11289 GCA_027627275.1 Coprinellus aureogranulatus | reverse complement strand
ACCACTTCTTTCTTCCACCGTCTGGTCTCAGGTGACAACGAGTTCTCGAAGTCGGCCAACCCTAGGTTCCTTTGGGCTTCGCTATGTACGGGGTGATACTCAGTCTGTGAAACTAGATTGAAGTCTCTCTGGCGTACCTTTCCATAGGCATGGCACCTGGGTCGAACGCAACAACTACGGACACAATCGCTCGCGAGAGGCTTTCATGCGCTTCAAAGTGTGGATTCTCTTTCATGATGAATGGACTGAGGATGACCCAGATCCTTCCTTCTAACGCCCCAATCTTTACTCCGAGACGATGCCACGCCTCTTGAGTCGAACGCTTGGAGTCAGTTTGCATTTCGACGAGGGGTACTAGCACAGCGATTTGTCAAACGACGTGACGGCATTGTGGACCATCTGCTCACGCACTCCCCGCGTAAGCTCTTGTAAGCAGCTGTACCAGTTCCTCCACTTGAGCGTCTGCAGGATAGTAGTCAAAACCGTTAGCCAATGATAGGTGAGCACAGTCCAAGCCGGTATACAGTACCAGTCGGGTGATCTAGCAACTGCGCTGAGGCCATCGTGGGTAAGCACAAGCAAGGACCCGAGGAAGCTGAAGGCCAGCCTTTAATGGAACGGCGGTGTGGATTCCGCCAGAACATCAGAAGAAGTATCAAAGACATCCGCCAACATGTAAGCATCGTTCGAACTTCCAGTCTTCCACGGACCTGGAAGATTGTGCGCCGTCTGCAGAAGCAAGCTTTTCGATTCGATGGGAGATGTACGTCCCGAAGAGCGAAACTCGGCGAGGTCATTGCGGAACCGGTCCTAGCATACAGTGGAACGGCGCTCTGAAAGCGTGACTGTGGCCCAGGGCAAGATTGAATGAGCGCAAGAACAGTGACTTCGGCAGTTTCCGGATTTCGCCATCACTTTGTACACCATCTCGTAGCCAAACAACGCGTGCTTATCTGGCTCTGCCACGCAGTCACTTCCTCCCAATCTCCATGGCTGAAACGCGTCGAAGGGACCACTTTGTGTAACAGTCAACTCCTCAACGATATGGAGATTCTGAGATTCTTCTTCTGACTCTCATCGTCACAGCGGCCGAGTCTGGTAAACCTCTGGGGATCTCAGCGCAATGGTGCCCTCTAGATCTCTCCTTCCTCGATTCTCGACAAGGAAGAGGAAAAGAAACAGATGCGGCTGACTTAACGTTCTCCGCTATCATTTGGCTGCTTCTGTTACGCGTTTACTGCATATCTTTCCACCCCGAATCCTGCCCGTAAGGTGGTACCTGGGTCCCACAATAGCCAGCTCGATTGGGGTGTGCTTGGAGAGGTTGCAGGTGGGGTCATAGTCACACATTGCGGTGCGTTTGCTCAATTCCCTTCTCCTAAGGTGTGTCGTACGCTGACATATACCTGCTCCCCTTTCTACCCCACCTTAGCCTTACCCCAATATCAATCTTAAATCCACCCTATTACAGGCCGCACGTACATGACCTAGGGGCTCTACAATGGTCATCCCGTCCCATTCCTGAGTTCTCCAAGGCCACACTAAGCTGCTGTGCTGTCTCCACCAATCTTTGTTCTGGTGTTCTGCCATTTCCTCGTTCGTGCCGAGATTAAGGTGACAAACCTCGTCACCTTGCTGGACACGTTTTCTGGCGCGCTAATCGAACGGGATTCTCTGCTCATCGTGTATCGTTGCGATAACGGACATGAGACCGTTTCTTGAATTCTCCGCCCCTCTCCGATTGCTACCCAGCCTTGAATCGTCTTGAAGTTCCCATCCTTCCACCTACCTTACGGGCGAGGATGTCGCTTACTTCTCGAGTTGACACTGGTTAACTTTAGCACGCCTCTCGAGCTTCGTTGTGGGTATGAAACTCTGAGGGTTTACTGAATCATCCCCTGCAGGTTTTACGACCTTTGACAAGCGATCTACGTGGTCTCAATATGCTTGATTTTGCCGCATGTATATGCCTTCGCAGGATGGCTTGAACCTTGTTCGACGTGCTGGGGTCGGCGTCCACGTCTACGGAACAACGCAAGCTCGGGGTGAACTGGTATCCCTCTGATGTTCCTTGCTGCCCTTAGAGGTTGCAACGTACACGGTACGCATTACATATCTCACAACTGTATCTCACTAACGATGACCTAGATTATATATAACGCGATTCTGTTGCCCATAGTCCAGCTCGCGATTGTCCCGTAGACCCATTCTACGAGGTTATATCGGTCAGGCATCTGCAAACACTACGGACGAGTCCAGATACCCCGACATCTCTCACTCGACGTTGCGCGCCTCGCTGGCGCGACCCCATGGTGGAATGCCGTTCAATTCTTCACGACGTTTCTTGACGTAGTCTTCCTCACCCCACGGCAGTGGGTGCGCGTTCGGTTCCGCACGACCTGTCAGGCAACCCTTTGTCAACCTCAGGATCTCATCAAGCAGCTGCAAAAATATTCTGACCTTCGAGCTCTACGCCCACATCGCTTTCGTTAGGCTCCCCAATGCGTCCCCAAGGAGTCCCAGACTGGCGGCCTGTACCATGCAAATTCCATTAGCCTGAAATGCCAGGACCTCTTAATTGGTGCGCGACCCAGAGCTCACCTTCAAGGTTCTCATCCTCGGCTTTGCCGCCTGGAGCAGATAAACGAGCCCATGGTTGAACTGGGGGCAGGATCTGGATTGGGGGCAATATCTGAATCGGCGGCAAGGGCTGGATGGGATTCCATGGCTGAATAACTTGGCCTGGGTCCAACTGCACGCTACGCTTCTTGACGGGGTCTTCCTCACCCCATGGCAGTATATCCGGCTTTGTTTCGGCACGACCTACTCACTGTGAGTTACGGGCTGTTGTTATACATGTACGAGTAATGGCTGACCCTCAAGATCTGCATCCTCTTCACTACCGTTGGGCTCACCGATACGACCCCATGGGGTCCCAGATTGGCGACCTACACGAAGGAAAGGCATGAACCACCGTAGTCATAGTATGTCGGAACGCTCTGGAAATCTGGCTAACCTTGAATTAACGCACTCGCAGGCTGAGTCGGAGCTGCGGCTACCTTTGGGGCTGCAGTGACGATGGCGAGGGCGAGGGTAACTAGAATCGAGAGGGGTGTAGACCTCATGCTGATAATCCAAGACTTGTGGGGCTTGCTTGTGCTACTATCTCCAAACTTGCCTGCCGTGGTTTATATAACTTCATCCCCTACCGCAAGCGACCAACTGAAGCTGGAGTACACTTTGTAAACCTTGCGCGCACACCCCCTGGCTCTGGAATCGCTACGGTTCGAAAAATTTTGACAGATCCGTGAACCCCACCATTCGCTCCTTCTATGTGTTCAGAGAAGGGCTGATAATCTCTTTGAGAGTTAGAAGGAATATACCGAACGCTTCTCACCCCCAGGATGGTTTGCTGGGGCACCCAGGCCAAGGAGTGTGTCCGCTACTGTTAGATGAAGCGAGACGGCGGCGCTGCTCTGACATGCATCTCGTAGACTTCTGTAACGCAGTATATGGTTGGATTCGCACCGAGGGAAGCAGATTCGAAGACAATGCATTGTTATCCTTAAGGTTTTCCCTCTCGTCGTCACATTTAGCTACCATATAAGAGTGACCGAGAACCCTGGAATGTACAGTTTGTTCCCCCGAGCACATGATGTAGATCCTTATATGCGTTCTCACCGCCCGCAAGCATGAGCGAAGTTTACCNAAGAGAATGGTTTGCGTACGGAGAACTGAAATATTTCAAGNCCCGCTTCTAAATGACCCTGAAAGATACCCAAGCTGTGGTAGAACTCTCCTCCCAGTGCGGCGATTCGTAACAGGAACCTCAGCCCAGGCAATNGCTTCTACGGTTGTATNATAGCCGATCGCNGAACTAAGTGACCTTGAGCACAGTGTCCAGGAACACGACCTATTCCGTACTTCTCAGCNAACAGAATGCCCCACAGTCTGGTCGAGTGAGAGACTGGAGCATGCTTGTTACNAACTNAAATNAATACCTGCATTTGCATNAAAGGAGTTTTCGAAACGGGTGGCGGACAATCTTTCACTCAATCAACGAGTTTCAACGCCTCNTTTCGTGACCGACGCACGAAACGGGGATGATACATGAGCTATNGGGTAGCGACAGACATACAAGAGATACGGGGATACGTATACATAAGCACATATGACGAACAGTGGACAATAANNAAACGGGGAATCGAGAACTAGACGCGNCGATCTCCGGCCAGCGTAGTTTGGGTGTCACCGTAATTCAGGGAATTCTTCTCTTTCTTATCGTCGCGGCTCATATCCANGTTTGAGGTAGANCCAGACATATACGTCTCCTGNGTTACCTTAGTNNCNGGAGCGCGGGCCGCGAACGAGATGGTNCCTGTAGTACTGTAGGCTGTTGTCCTGGTCTCNTATGACCTGTTCATCCCNACTCGAACCATNATNGCCGTAGCATTCAGTCCCTGAGNTTTGCAGACGATAANNACTTGTNGTGAGNTTAGCGGAAAGAGGTACCCACGTATACGATAGTCACAGGGTCTGCGACGAGGGAGAANGCAACATGTCTCAACGCGTACGTCACGAGATAGACCAATTGCGCGATAAACAGCGCAATGGCGGACTCCAAGAGGACTGCAGCCACCCAGGAGAGGCGAGTGCCGGTCTGGTTACCGGATGCCTTGGTTTCGCTATAGACGAACCAGATCCTGCTGATCATAAGACACGACACGACCGCGTTGACAGCCAGTGACAGTGTCATTGCCGTGGTACCAAGAGGCATCCACCAAACCGGCCTGGCCTGTGCGAAAAGAGTCGTTGTACGTGGCCAAGTCGATGGTCACGACAAGGCCACAAACTAATGTAAGTTGTCAGTAATGGAAACCATGGTCTGTTTGTGACAACGAACCCACCCCNCGAGGCAAGNGCCGAGGAATCCAGGCACAATCGCAACCCAAAGCGAGTGCCCCCAAACGGCCCAGCAGCGGTATATCTGGTGTAAGAGATAGGTAAGGTGAGCGCAGTAGTCGCTTGTATAGTACCCACAAGGATTGCTTGAGAGAGGAAATCCAACGTCATGCTCAACGTGCTTGTCGTCGAGTTGACGCCGCCGGTCCAAGCAAGGAGCTCTGGACCACGTTGCTGAAGTAAAGTTAGCATCTCGGTCGAGGGGAGATTATGCCCAGAAACATGCCAGTGTATAGAACTGCTGAACCGTATCGAGTGCGATATAGACGACGGTGAGGATGAACAATGCTATGACCCCATAGTCAATTGCGACGAGCTTGGCTTTCCTGTGGCGTGTCATTTGGACATATAGTCCAAAGACGGTGATGTAGGCACCTACGTGCGTCATCAATTGGTATGCATGAGTGATCGATAGGCCCTACAGCGGATCCTTACCGAGAAAGAGATGGCCCAGGACTACACCGACGAAGGCTGCATCCCTCTGTGAAAAAGGCTCTGACATGTTGGCAACGAGGGACGGCAAGAGGAAGGTGGACGTCGTCTTGTAGACATAGGCCCACCTATATGGTTCCTGAGGGGCTTGGACAACTGATAGGCGTGGAAATAGAACAGCCTGACCCCCGCGAGGGAATTATTACCCTGATGATAACCCTGCCGTACTTGGAAAGTGTCGACAGAGAACGCCGAGCCTTCCTGACTTCGCTGCGGCCAGCCCGGAGTTCGAGGTGCCTATGTATTGGGCTTTTGCAAATTCTATCTCCCCACGATAGTAAANAGTGCTTCCATTCCGAAGGTTTCCCGTCATCGTGGTGCCGATTTCCCGCTGTAGGAAATTACAAAGCGTGGTTGAGAAAATAATGCCATGTTGGGTGACGCTCTCCTTATCATCCATCTTCGTACAACTGTCATTCCTTATTAGGTGACTGAGGAGTGCAGGACTACAGTGCCCTTCTCCAAGTATGCCTGCATTAGTAGCGCACACGTTAAGCATCTAGTATAATATAGTTCACTGTACGTCGGTCTTCTGTGGCGGCAACCCGAAGCNGGTCGACTCCTGTCCCTCTGTATGGACATAGTGGGAAGATTGCGAAACCAGCCGTCAAGCCTCTCAGTTCGCAAGTGATAAGTATGCAACATGTGAATTACATAGCGGGGCAAAGGCAGATAGTGGAGTGTCGATTGCAATGCGCGAGGGCGGACCGTGTATCCTGTAGGTTTTCACTGGCATTCAGCGGGAATGCGAGTCAAAAAGCAGCTGCCCCAGTGAGGCTCGAACTCACGACCTTCCGATTGCACCTGTTGCAATTTCTAACAGTCGGACGCTGTAACCAACTCAGCCATGGGGCANCTANGNCTAANGCTCAAAANATNATAAAATCNATNAGCTAACCTTCTCTTTCGAATGGAAGTGACTGGCGACTGANACCTGTCGATCATNNCNAAGGACTCGCCAAGGTAGGTGCGAGACCGAAACTGCACATTCAGAGNATTCAATGGATATCTCATTAACAGGTTTCAGATTTCTCATATCTCGATCTTCGCCCATACAAAATAAAGTCGAGCAATATCGTCATTCGTACGTCAACATATGACAAGCTCGCATCGCCTGGTCCCCAATTTGCGTCAAAATCTGCGTGAGATTCATCGTCCTCTAGATGAGCCTAATTCGTCGGGATCCAATATTGATCATGGTTCGGCGCGGCTTGGACAGACCTCAGGTCTACGTGGGGGGTGAGTGCCCGTTTATCGGATACGCATAGCGAATGCTATGCTTACCCACCGCGCGCCCTGTGGATATGACTGATGCATTCGCCAGGTAAAAAATCGCCGCGAGGGATACGTATCTGACGAGCAGTGATGCAGTTGGCCGACCCATGGGATAGTTCGACTGGGGTCTGCACTGAGTGGTGTACGATGTTTTGGGGCATTTTCGTCTGCTATGCCCCTACCTATATATGTCCTCGTATTAGATGGTGCATCGCCTCGCTGATGATGGATAACCCTCGCGAACTTACATCCTTGCTTTGCGTTCGATCCATTTTGCGCACGGTTTAGCTATGTGGTGTCTGTGTAAACTTATCCTGGTGCGGCGAATGAAGTAGCCCAAGCAGGGCAATAAGATAGTAGCACCAATTCGCAAGCGATCTTGGCTATATCGCGAAAGAAATGTTAAATTTGAAAAGCTGGACGTTTTTGCAAGACCTGGTTGAATTCATTAAGCGCGGGATACGAGCACTTTGTTTCATATCATCGCAGTTTACGCCTCTCCATTCGCGATGTTTCCCAGTTACTCCACCCGTCATCACGGTCAGGGACTCAGGACTCATCCACAACGGGGGAGATCCTGGCTCGGACGGGGACTTCGAACTTCAATGAATGTATTTGGATAGAAGTGCAGTGATCAAACAGAACTCGGCCACTAGTCTCACACCATCTCGCATCAATCTAAGTTCTGTCGTGCAACGGAGGAGCCTGCTCATGAAATGCACGGTTTCCGAGCCACCTCGGTGGCCCAAGCTTGATAGCGCTTAGCAATTGCAGGTCCAATAGTTGGGATCTTGACCAGGCTCCTCCGCTAAAAAGCAATTTTCAATATATTCATGCGACAGCGCGAGAGAAGATGGTGCCAACCTCGGGACTTCACTTCTGCTCTAGGAAGCGAGAGAGGCGAACCAAGTGCGTTCGCAGTCAGGAGAAGGATGATCAGAGACGCAATCAGGCGATGCGAGTCTCGTACTGAGCTATTCATGCTCACGGTCTTGAGTGGGTGGTGTGAATGGCGGCTGTTAACTTGGGGCGGAATATCAATCCATTTAACTGTGTTGCGACAGTGACTCGCACGCTCAATGGGTGCGCAAAACGCGTATTTCTCGGTGGCTCTCAGGGCAGAATAGCCCTGTTATCTCAGCGTTGTGGTGGGTAAGAGTACTGCATATTTCTTGGGTTGCTTCGTTGTATGAGTGATCTACGCATCAGCCATCAAATGACGGGGGTTCTGCAATGCGAGAGGGCGGATTCGTAGCTACGTGCATGACAACGGTGTGTGACCACGAACTGTTCATGTATAGTGGTCTCTTGGCTACCCTCGTTGATACAAGCAGTCGACTCACAGAGCCTAGGATCGGTCAGGGGTAGAGATCGGAGCTCTGTAGAGAAGGATCGGTTAGTGCCATCTTTACCCACAGCCAAGAAAGTCCTCCGAGCCAAGAAATTCTCCTTCCATGCCACTCCACTCACATTAACTCTTACGCCTCCCGATGCCCAAGACACAAGATGTGACCCTCCTCGTACTCNTCTCTTGANCTAAGACGCTGAACCAAATAAAGGCAGATCCCTGAGTCAGACGGTGATAGAATAACTATGGAGGCTATCGNGACACTAAATGATNTTTTCATANACGCGATTCCACCTCCACTATACCATCTCGCAGAGGGCCTCATGGTATCGCAGGTAACGCAGACATCTCTTTTCAGATGGATTTGGGAGTGCAAGGTATGTGGCAACAATAATAGGGCTCGGCAATAATTTTCCTTCAATAGTAACCCTTTATTCAGAAGTTTGATTTTTGAACGAAGGCGAAGATTGAATAACTTCCCCGACTAGGANAGTGGGAGCATGGAATACTGCTGTNATCNCACGGTGATACATCGCAGGTTCTCTTTCGAAATCGAGAGGCTGTGTTCAGGTGTGTTCGGATGGGACTGTGATGGGATCTCGACCGCCCGCAAGCATGCGNGGCTTGCACTAGTGCGCCATAAAGCCTACCTCATTTTCTGCGTCCAGATAACGTCGACAGCCATGATTCCGCAAAAGATGTTCAGCGCCCTGATAGTCTCCATAACCGCCCTAAATCTCTACATCCTACTCTCCCAGCTCTCACGTCTACGGGAAGGCGTATCGCTGACACTAAGCGGTATGACATAGGACAAGTATCCGTCGGCCTATCCAGCTGAACTCAAACCCCATAGAACCAATTGCCCGCTTGCCCGGAAGCTACCAAGAAGCTACAATCCTTCTCAATCACTCTGAACTTTCGCTCTCCAACGACACGGAGTGGAAGAGACTCGTCGCGGGTGGGTATGTCCGCTTAGGGGATACCCACAAACCGTACGGGGTGTCATTCTATCACCACCTACACTGTTGGGAAAGGATACGATCGAACTATTTGTTTCACAAGAATGTTTCCCAGCAGGCACAACCGGATGAAGAGACGCTGCTCGATTCTCAGCAGCGAGCGGAGCCACGCTTGGAGAAAGCAAAAACTGCCATCGAAAGACACATCCATCACGACGACCATTGTTTCCAGTACATGGCGCTTGCACTGCTATGTCGAGCGGACACGACTCTCCTTCCGTTTTCTGATTCAATCTCTGTTGCAGATGCAGGAGAGTCCCGTGGTTATCGTTGTCGAGATTGGGCTCAAGTAAGGGAGGCTATCCAGAGCAACTGGAGGAAATGGAAGGGAGAGCCATATAAGGGCGTTGAGATTGTACCTGACCCCAGGTTACTACGTAGATAAATGGGCGATCCGCTATATGAGTTACTTGGACTCTACGACATCTCGTACGCGAGTCCAATCGTTGCATCTGTGGTCTACGTTTGCTCCAGTTGACCCTGGAAGGAGTGTCCCGTTCCGCTCCAGTAAGACTGTTGGATCCAAGGTAATGTCCGCGTTACACTGAATTATTTGCCACAACTGGCCCAGACAGACTTCAGCAACTCCCGTGTTTGGGATTCGTTCTGGGGCTGCCTTTCCGTGCACCGCCAAATACGCAACGCGAACTTCGTCGAGGCACCGAAGTTGCTGAAACATCGCAACGATTGATTGACCTTCTGTCGTTTTGATGACCCCGCCATTGGCGGGGATGATTTGCCCCCAAAGGTCTTCAGACATAATTGACATCAGGTCCGTCTTGTAATTGAGCGCCACTTGGCTAGCGCGTGTCTGCTTGAATAGGGAATTTCCAGCTGGGGAACCTTTCGCGAGCGGTTCGCCGTCATGTTCTTAGATATGACAAATGCACTCACTATGTGTGCTGGATGCGCTTATCCGGTATAGAACATACAGAAAGGAGACGTTTCCAGCTGACATGAGGAGGATTGCGAAGAGAGCCGCAGCTAGTGGCATGGAGGGAGGAGCCATCGTCGTAGGTGCTTACCACCCCGTCGTCCAGACAAACCTGTTATACGTTGATGGCTTCCATATTTCTACAAATACACCTTTGAATCATTGATACACATCAGATCTAGGCTACAGTTCGAGCGACGGAGTGGGGTAAAGCAGTCTGTGAAATGGATCACCGAAGCGGGTAGTGCAATCAGTCCTCCGAGTGGGGAAAGCTGAAGTGCATCCCACAGTGGATGGTAAAGAGAGGCGCCCAAATGCCAAGCTACGGAACCGGCAGAAGTCAGAGGTCCATTGGAATACGCAGTAACGACAGACAAACTTTGAACTCAGTACGGTATCTCATACGCGACGGTCTCCGGCCAACGTAGTCTCAGTTTCATTGAACTGCAGACCTGTCTTGCGAACCTTCTCTTGGCTGTTTGTATCCCAGTGCACTGTCGACCCCGAAAGCGCTGACACCTGGGTGGTGGACTTTGGCTGGATTTGGGAGACGAACGCAATTGTGCTGTGAGCGGTTGAAGCAGCTGCGAGACGCTCGTAAGACTGGTTCATCCCAACTCGGACCATAATAGCCGTGCAGTTCAGTCCCTGATATAACAATGAATCAGTATATATGCTCATGCTCGCGTGGGGAATACAGAGCGCACGTATATGATTGTCACCGGGCCCGCTACTAGGGCGAATGCATCATGCTCAATCTTGTACAGGACGAGGTAGACCAGCTGGGCGGCGAAGAGAGCGACTGCCGATTCCAGAAGGACGGAAGCGACCCATGACAGACGTCCTCCAGCGTTCTCGACTGCTGATCTGGTTTGTCGATAGACATACCAAATTCTACTAATCATCAGGAGCGATACGAGGGCGTTGACCCCCAGCGAGAGACCCATCGAGGTTACTCCGAGCGGGACCCACCAATTCTTTGCCGTAAAAACGAATGAATTCATGATAGAGGCTAAATCAATCGTGACCGTCAAGCCACAAACTGAATAGCCGTGTCAACGATTGTCCGTAGCGGGGAAGCGAAATTGGCTTACCCCATGACGCCAGTGCCAGTAGGCCAGGAGGGAGGGCGACCCAGATGACGCGACCCCACACGTTCCAGCATCCGGTAGATCTGGAAGATCGTCAGACTTGGTGAAAAGCCGAGATTAAACAAGGGCTTACCAGGATTACTTGGGATAGAAAGTCAAGCGTGATGC
>JANDKE010002053.1:0-11295 GCA_027627275.1 Coprinellus aureogranulatus | reverse complement strand
ACAAATCCGCCGACGCGCGCGCACCTCTCTGGGCATGGCAAAACTCTAAGGAACTTACACGGTTTCAGTGACTCGTCATGGCCTTTTGCCGTGTAGGTCAAAGGAACAACGACGATCCATGAGATGGTGAGGCTCTGCGACCAGGCTCGCCGACAGGAGATGTCCCTGCCTGCACACAAGCCCTCCGTGACAGGAGGGGTGACATACCTTCACCAGTTCACACATGCACGCCTCATGCTGCAGATTGCATCTACATGCATCTCGCCTCTGGTTTGCCTTCCTTTTTGAATTTACTGCGTCCGACAAACTGAACTGATTCGCCCACTGGAATGCGCGCGATTCGAGGGGTGTGTCTCATCTATTGACCGGTTCATGGGACATCACGGTCAGGGTCTATGCCAGTTATAAAAGGATGAGTGTTCTGTTTCCTTCCCTCAGCACTTTCCAGAATTCTCGCCCAGTCTACTGAACCCCGCTTTCACTTCAGAATGTCAACCGACAACGCCGACCCCGTCTCCCATGGCGAACCTGACGCCCCACGCTCCCCTACTGACAGTGGGGAGGGTGAACCGATCTCTGCGGGTTCCGCCGGGACATTCTCTCTCGTTCAAGCGCAGGACGATTCGTACGAGATGGAGTCCGACGTCGGTAAGCTACTCATTCTTTCCCTACTCCTTGGACTCCGTGATTGATTTGTGTACCGAATACAGAGTCAAGCGCCTCCGAGTACTCTCAGGAGTCCGCGGCCCTCGATAGAGTCTCCAAGTTTCCCCCCGCTGTCGAGCTGGACATGGAGAAGTCCTGGGACATCGGCGAGGTTCTCGAGGATGTCCTCGATTCCTCAGGAAAGAGAAGGACTCCGCCGTCCTCCCCTGAGGGCAAGAAAGGTACGGATCATGGCAGCCTTATCTGTCGCGCTTTTGATTCTTCTTGTTGGTTTTTACTGACGTTAGTATTCCTAGCCTTCGCCAATACCATCGACAGGCGCGACCTGCACTTCGTGACTCGCAACGTCGCGAAGGAGACTCGCAAGAACCTGAAGAAGCAAGCAGCCTCCTCTTCCGCTGCGCCCCTTCCCGTGAGTCCCCACTCTACACCCATTTACAATATCGACGAGCGAATATTAATCTCTTGATCTTTTTATCGTTCCAGTCTCCTTCTGGCAACGGGGCCTGAGCAAAGGCCGATCAAAGAAGGCGGGGTCAAGTACCCTGGGCCCCGAGTTTTGTATTGGACGCTCCCTACTCCCTATGCCCCCTTGTTAATATACCATGGTGCTTTTGCCGTAACGTTCGACATTGTTGCGCATCTCGCGCTCATTCTGAGCTCCATCCCTGGACCGGGTGAGCATGCAATTTCCTCGTTTTCCTTCAGGCCCGAGTATGGTACATCGATAGCTCCTGGGTGGCGGCGTTCGCCTTGAGGCTTAAGTCCGAAGGGTTTGTCCACGTTCATCTGAACCTTCTTCTCGGGACAAAGACTTACGAAAACCCGCTATAGCGAACTGTCAGTTACCATGTCACCATTCCAGAAAGCTCATTCTAATTACTGTTGCGACGTCGCTTCCGCATGAGAGTTCCAGTGCCGGCATGCTGTCACAATCACCGTCTCGAACCAGCCGGCATTCCGAGTCTTCGTGCCCTCTATATAGATTTCACAGGCAAACATGAACTTCAACAGTCAGACCACTGGCGTCTCCCTCTCTCTGCCTCTCTGGACATTTATTGCCCCTGGCGTGTCGTTAGCTTCCTCTGATTGCTCACACATACCTCTTCGCCCTCGCTCTCTGTCTGAATCCCTTGCCTCCAATGACCAAAGCCAACTCTTCCTTGATTGTGGCCGCCAGCATGCACCATCCAAGGTCCTTATCCCGCAAAAGGAACGACGAGAATTCTAAGATCGGACCAGGATTTGCCACATCGTCTCGTATGAGACAGGGGTCGAAGGTTCTCGGGCACGAGGGGGGCTTCCAGATATCAGGCGCCCACCAGGCTGGTGATGATAGGGGAAAGGGTCTTCATTCCATTAATGGAACGCGCAGTGAGCTTTCTTAACCTTGAACGACCATGCTACATTCCATCTTTGCTAATTCGAGGTGATTCCCGTTCGACAGACACACAGAAATCGAAGCGCCGTCCGCTTGTGCCCCTCGACGACCTCAACGGAGTGCCCACTAACCCTGACTCCGGCCTCAATCCCCCATCTTCTGCCTCCCAATCTCCCAAACGGGAAATTAAAACTCTACCCACACTTCAGTCCCTCATGGCAATCGACCCAGAGATCGAACGCTCTAAGATGGGTGCGGGAGAGAAGGCGGCTAGGGTTCGAATCTGCGCCAGCGACCTGGAATCGCGCATTGTCGCTCTCGAAGGGATGGTCAGGGAGTTCAATAGCAAGGTTGCTGACGTGGTGAAGGATTTTAAGGTGCTCAGCAGCGAGATAAACCACTTCACGCTCGACTATGCAGCAATGGATAACGACCTATTCTCGGCATACGAAAGTCTGGAGGAAGAGAAGTTCACGACACAGGAGTATATGCAAAGGGCCCAGCTTGCAGAAAATGAGCTGGAAAGGGTTTACTCAGTTCTTCCGACTGGTATTACGGTTCCGTCTGCCGTCGATGATATGCAAGGCCAAGTAGTTGCCTAGATTGAGCATTCACCAGTTCTCCTACCTCACAGTTCACCTTGTACACCCTTTTAATTTCGTAGAGCTTTTTATAGAGCAGTATCGTAGAGCACATTTTTATAGATATAATATTATCCGAAAATTGCGGAGGCAAGTACCGCATCGTCGGGAACCATCCCGTCTTCGCAGACCTTATCGGCGGGGCGACCTTCAATTGGCAGTGGCGTGCGATGATGGCGCAGTCTGAGCGCTCGAAGAGCAGCTGGAGCGTCGTGGCTCCCTTCCTCCTGGCCTGCGGAACTCGACTGCTCGATAGAGGAAAAATCCATGCGGAACCCGCAACGTCCCCTCTATCTCTTCGTCGGTCGTTCCTGCGCCTTCACTGAGTACGACACGATCGACCAGTGCGCAGGGACTCGGCGACGTACTGTTGTTATTCGGGGTCTCTCCTTGGATATGACCTTACGACCTTGGGTCTCCTCTCCGCGGCAAAATTCCCCAGGACTTCTCACATCGTTATCTTCGATGTGACTGCGGTCTGTTGGCGGTCTGGGTGCACGAGGAATATCACGATGATCTCATGGCGTACATCTAGTGACCCTTGCCTTCGCCGTCACTCCCGATCTTCTGCCCTCTGTTCCCCTCGGCCGTGTTCCTTCCTGGACGAATTGTTGCCCACGTACTCAGGCTGAAGCTCAATCGTACGCCGACCATGGACCGACGCAGAACCGTCGTCCCTCTCGCAAAGCAAGTTGACGGCGAACGTCGACGAAATGGGCAGGTAATCTGCTGGGGATGTGTCAGTGTATGGAGCGTCATACCAGGACAGGTGTATGAGTACGTCTCTTCTGCGTTCGAAGTATCTCTGACAGCTCACCACTACCCAGTGCGTGATATCCTAGAGCTCAGCCCAGACAAAATACCGACACGGTTGAAGCGAGAATGCGCACTCGCTTCATCAGACTCCTTGCATTGCGTACTTGGGGGACGCGTCCGGTCGACCAAGGGCGAATCGTTTCGCGTCTTGCATTTCCCCTTTAGAGGAACACGGACCCCCCTCTGTCTCAAGGGAGGACCGCAGGGTGCAGGCGTATGGCTTTCATCCCGATCGAACCAGCATGGCAGTAGTCTGCCGGACTTATATCATTATGTACCTTGCTTGGCCAGGCCTACGACTGGTTGTTTTCCCTCTCTCTTTATTGTTGTATCGCGGTTGTGGTGCTTTTCTACATTTATTATACCATCCTTTTCACTATTTAGAGGTTCTCGTTTGCGTAGTACGAGGAAATCGCAGCCTTAGCAGCGGACCGCGGTTGCCTCGTGAAATTAATGAACGTGACTGTGCTGCCTCGAGGTATGTGCCCGTCTGCCATTCCCGGGAGGTGCTTCTCATTCATCCTTCATCTCTCCCAGAACCTCCTCACCCTTGGATTTGCCCAGTACCACGAGAAAATTCAGCATACTACTGTCTGCCTTTTCCATCCCTCTATCCACGGCTTTTGACAACGTTTCTCACTTACGCCAACGACATCGCTTTCGCCTGCAGCCGATATGCCCAAGCGGACCATCAAGGAACGCCTCAAGAGAGTTGGGAGGGCCGCAGCGAGGCTGCTCCTCTGTCGCCCATCGCCTCCACCTAGTCCAACACTGCCGTCTCGTCCTGAAATCCCGGACGGCAATGTCAACGAGATTGTGGAACATCCAGCTCCCTGCGAGACTAGGCTCCGAGAAGACCCTCTGCCTTTGGATGAGGGAATCGGGCACTCGGTCGGGCGCCCCAAGGCGATCCGCAGAAGCTCCCAGCAAGGAATCGGAGCCTCTGGAACAGCACGCCGTCCTCAATACCCAACCAGAAGTCACCCCGCTGCCGGACAGTGAGGTCAAACGCAACGACGAAGCACCTTCGAGGCAACCCGAAGAAGACCTCAGCAGGACGCTTACCGATGATATCGTGGTGCCCTCCTCACCGACTGAGACCTCCGAGGGCGTTCCGGACAAAGACGACGAACCAGTTATCGTACCGCAGGAGCTGCCTTCCATCACTACCCGACCACTCGCAGCGTCCGATGCAACCCCAGCCAAGGAAGAGCCAAACGTGTCACTAGCCCCTACTCCTCCCCCTGCTGATCCCCTCCCCGACTCAAAGCCTAAAGTATCGCAGGATAAGTCTGCTTGGCTTGTCACTTTTGAGAGTACTTTGGGCTTTGTTGAGAGGGTGTCGGACGTCTTCCCGCCGCTGAAGAGTGTAGTCGCAGGGATCAAAGCCGTCGCCGAGACTGCGAATGTGAGTTGTCCGCTTTCTCCTGGATGGCATATGTTGACTTCGAACCCAGGACTTCTTTGGAAACCAAGAAGAGTTTCTGAAGCTTTCTGAGAGAGTCCGTCTCCTCGACGAGATTCTACGGGACCGCTCGGATAGCAGCCTTCCACAGCATGTTCGGGACCGTCGAGACGGCTTGAAACGGTGAGCTTTCCCGCTCCATTTGCCCAACCTGTTTTGAATCCTTGGGGTATTGTAGGGCCATCGAAGACCTTGAAAAGCAGCTAGAAGTGAAGACGACTAGGGGCAAGCTAAAGCGTGCAGTTTTTACGAAGGAGGACCAGCAGGACATTATTCGTATCATCCGCGAGATCAACTTTGCCATTGAGTTTGCTATGGTCAGTTTTTTCCTTCCGAACTCCACGAAGGCTACGGCTGAAGCACAATTGAAGCTCGACGTCAGCATTAGCAATGAGACCCTCTCTTTCAGAGCCGTGGCTGGGATCGATTGGCTGAAAGGCCGTACCAGTGCGTACAGTACTATCTCCCTCGACTTGAATGGTCAACCAAACATGACTTAGTTGAGGAGTCATCGAAGACACAGCAGGACCTATCTCAGATCATCCAGGGTATAACAGCACTGACTGCAGCAGGTGAGGGTATGCGCCTACCTCCACGCTTCTCTGGTTTAATAGAAGGTACTCAGAGCAACTCAAAAAACTTGGGAACGTGGCCGGCTACGAATTCAGCATCCAGAACCAGCGAGCCCGCTGTGTTGCAGGATCGCGCGTTGCTCTCATCTCTCACTTGCTGGCCTGGGCTGAAGACCGGTCCTCTGCTCACGCATTCTGGCTCAATGGGATGGCTGGAACGGGGAAGACAGCGGTTTCGGAAACGCTGTGCCAGCAGCTTTCCAATCGCAGTCTCCTTGGTGCGAGCTTCTTTTGCTCGCTCAAAGTAGACGAATTGAGGGACGTGTATCATATCATCCCGTCACTGGCAAAGACGCTAGCAGGCACATACCCCGCGTTTAGGGATGCACTCGTTGGCACTCTCGAAACGTTGAACAAGGATCCGGTGCGACAGCTGGAGCTAAGCGAGCAATATGACCTGCTTATCCTACAGCCTGCTGAAGTGGCCTTCAAGAACCTAGACAGAAACCTTGTACTGTGTGTCGATGCCCTTGATGAGTGCAAGACCATTGCTGCATTGAAAGAGTTCCTCAAATGGATTCTTTCGAAAAAGCCTGCTGTATCCCTCAAGTTCTTCTTCACTAGTCGACCCGAACCTGACATCAAGCGAGAAGTTGAATCATCAGCACACACCTCATATCACCAGACGCTTCGCCTTCACGAGATTGGCAAGGATATTGTGAGTGCCGACATTGCGCTCTACGTGAGCCAAGAGCTCAAGAAGGTCCCGGAGCTGTGGGACGAGTATGGAGACAACTGGCCCCCTCAGGAGGTGGAGAAGATCGTTGAACAGTCGGATTCTCTATTCATCATCGCAGCGACGATGGTTCGAGACATTTGTAGAGAGACAGGTGACCCGGTGAAAAGGCTCCAGGCTTGTGGTAGAGCACCCAAGCTCACTGGTGTTCACGAGCTCTACGGCAGAATTCTGGAGAGGGCAACGAAGGATCTAGAAGCTCCTGATGTGGAAGACCTTCGGTCATGTCTGTCTTTGCTTGTTGTGGCACTTCGTCCTCTATCACTGGCGGAATATGCGGCACTACTAGGTTGCTCAGCGTGCAACATTCAAACGGCTTTCAAGATGTTGCACTCTGTGGTCCAGCTTCCTGACAAGAAGGATGGCAATGGACCAGTATCTATTTACCACGCATCCTTTGCCGACTTCCTGACCTACATCCAAACCGCTGAGACATCTGGTGGTGTCAAAGCAACTCCGTTGTGGACAGTCAAAAGACAGGAGGCTCATTCCCTGGTGTTTAAACAGTGCCTCAAGCTGATGAATGACCCGAAACAAGGCGTCTACTTCGGAGTTTCCAGCGCAGTCACATCCTATCGAAGTAACGATGACCAGCCGTGTACACTGTCTCTTCGGTCCGACCTTGCGTACACATGCACGTCCTGGGGAAATCATGCATTGGCGGCACTACCTCTTTCTGAAAATGTGCAATCAACCATGCAGGCATTTCTTGTGGAAAAGGGCTTATACTGGCTGGAGGCACTGAGTGCTGAGAAGAAAGTCGGGTATTCCAGCATCTTATGGGAACTTTCAAGGTATGCCAATTTCTGAGATAGTGGCAAAGTCAATTCTAATCAATTCAATCAGGGAGATGACGCTGGAAGCCTTGAAAAACCTTCTTGTCACAATCCGCGATTTTGCTCAAATGTTCACAACACCAATAAGCCACTCCACCCCTCACCTCTACCTGTCGGCACTCCCATTCTACGAGGCAGCTCTGGGACAGTTTCCATGGTGGTCACTGAATATTCCATCAATCCCAGCTGTGCATTCGACTGAAGGTGCCAAGGCGAACCAGCATAGAATTTTGGTTGATGTGTGTAAGTGGAGCAGGCCATTCACTTGCGTCCTCTCCCTTGCTGTCTCCCCTGATGGTTCCAGGCTCATTTCCGGAGATGACGATGGGATGGTGAGAATGTGGAATGCGCAAAGTGGGGAACCAATTTGGGGTAACATAGCAGGGCATTCCGAAGATGTCAATTCTGTTGCTTTCTCCCCTGATGGCTCAAAAGTCATCTCTGGATCTGATGACTCAACTATCTGTGTATGGGATGCAAAGAGTGGACAACCTCTGGGCATTTCAATGGAGCAGCATGGAGGTCCTGTCTATTCTGTTGCATTCTCTCCAGATGGATCCAAGATTGTGTCTGGATCTGGAGACAAAACCATTCGGATCTGGGATGCTTTGACTGGCAAGGCTCTGGGTGACCCTATTAAAGGCCATACTGAAGCTGTCTGCAGTGTCGCCTTCTCCCCTGACGAACTGAGAATCATCTCTGGGTCCAATGACAATACAATCAGGGTGTGGGATGCCCGCAATGGGAAGCTGGTGCTTGGCCCACTGCAGGGACACACTAGGGCTGTTCTGTCTGTTGCTGTCTCCCCCGATGGGTCGAAAATTGTATCAGGATCGGACGACAAGACAATTTGGGTCTGGGACACTCACAGTGGGCAAGATATGTTCGGTCCTATCAAAGGCCCTTTGGGCAGGGTACTTTCTGTTGCCTTTTCCCCCAATGGCTCAAAGATTGTCTCTGGCTCGGGTGACGCAAAAATCCGTATATGGGATGCGCAGACTGGACAGGCAGTGGGCAGGCCAATGGAAGGGCATTCAGATTGGGTCAGAGCTGTCACCTTCACCCCTGATGGACTCAAAATTATCTCTGGATCGGAAGATGGGACAATCCAGATCTGGGATCTCCAGGGTGACCACACTGCAGAAGACCCTGGACATTGCCATTCAGGTTCCATCGCCTCTGTTGCTTACTCTCCAGATGGCTCAAGGATCGTCTCTGGATCAGATGACAGGACGGTTTGGGTTTGGGATGCAAAGACAGGACAGGCTTTGGTGGGACCCATGGAGGACCTTTTGAAAGAGGTCAACTCTGTTGCATTCTCTCCTGATGGCACCAGGATTGTGTCAGGGTCAGGCGACAACACAATTCGAGTTTGGGATGCCCAGGGTGGGTCTACAGTCCTGGGTCCACTCCAGAATCATTCTGAATGGGTGTTATCTGTTGCATTCTCTCCTGATGGTTCTCTCATTGCCTCTGGCTCACGCGATCACACAATACAACTATGGGATGCAGAAACTGGCCTGCACTTCCTGGATCCCTTCAAGGGGCATACAGATTGGGTCAGATCCATTGGGTTCTCCCCTTGTGGGACAAGACTTGTCTCTGGTTCTGATGACAGAACAGTTAGGGTGTGGGATGTCCAGAGTGGGCAGGTGATACTGGCCCCATTCATCCATGATTGGGGTGTCAATACAGCGGCATTTTCTCCTGATGGCTCAAAAATCATCTCTGGATCTGGCAACAGATCACCATTCCTCTTTGGGTCGGGTGCCAGTGGCCAAGTCATCCAGGTCTGGGATGCCCACAATGGGAGCCTGTTGCTTGGTCCACTGAAAGGACATTCAAATGGGATTCTGTCTGTTGCTTTCTCTCCTGATGGCTTGAAGATTGCCTCAGGATCAGCAGACAAAACCATTTGCATTTGGGATGCCCAGAGTGGGGAGCTCATCGACACACTCCAAGGCCACTCAGATAGTGTCTTTTCAGTCAGCTTCTCACCTGATGGTTCCCGGATTGTCTCTGGATCCCGCGACAAGACAATCAGGGTCTGGATCCCAAGCCCGGATGGCCTTCCCAATCCTTCATTCTTGAGCCATTATCCTGCCTTCTGCCTTATGATGCATTACGATGGGTGGATTCGCAATATGTCCAATGACCTCCTCCTCTGGATCCCACCGCAATTCCGGGCTTCTTTGTGCATACCGCCTTTGGAGAGGGTCATCAGTGGTGCCAGTACGAGGATTGAGCTTTCACAAGCTGTTCACCATGGTCCCAACTGGAGAAGGCGAGTTATTGTGTTGCTTTTGAATTTATCTACTTTACTGATTGCTCGTCCAGGTGTATTGAGCTGCCTGAACCGCACGAGGAGTGCCTATGGCCTCACACGCGACAATTGCTTCCCGAAAGCACGCTTCCCAACATTTGAATTCTGCGAGCTACCGATTGTTACCCTCGCCCCTCAAGTTCTCTGCTTCTGTTATTCAGATACTACTCTCGCATTGTACTACCAACCCTGTGCCTTATTTACGCACCTCTGCTCTCGACACATGCATCCAATCGTGTTCTTCACTTCTTTCCAGATCTATTACCAGCGCATTCTAGTGTCAAAGCTTTGAGAATCTCTCCCTTTCATCATACCTATATTCTGCCTATACCTCGAGCGATAGATGATGGAGTACTGTATCATGGCCATATATTCTTCCCTGTTCGTACGTGACCTCATATCGAACGTAGCTGCCAGGAAGATGGTCTACAGCCCGGTCAACCGGAAAGGCGGCCCTTACACCTACAGCCCCCATGGCATCATCAGCAGAGCAGGACGGAAGGGAGTGAGCAGACAAGCCTTCTGTATTCGCCCTGTTGCTCGCTGGCTTACGATGACGATGCCGCAGGTCTTCGCCGACCTTGGCGGGAACTTTAGATAGCACCTCGCCGGACCCTTCGATCCCAGCTCCATCACCGTCGGCGGCCCTCCTCCTCATTTATGGACGTGGTCGGGACACCGAGCCCTTGCGAACTCGGCTGGGTGGTCACTGATTTCAATGGCATTCAGCCCTCGATGTGTAATGGTGCACGGGGATTGCAACGTTCCGAATGATGTACTCCACGTTCATGAGAGTTCATGCAGAGAAGCAGGTTGACTCGGTGACGAGGACGTAGGGATGGGAAGCCGTGAAAGGTGGGCACAGCGCTGAAGAAGAGGTAAGTGAGGATGCGGGAGGGCGTCGAAAAGAGCTGCATATACTGTCGAAATAGAGAGGAGGTAACGATATCAGGGTCCAAGAAGAGTTGAACGGATGTGTAAGGTGCACGGCTAACAGTGAGGTTGAGAGAAGGCGAAGGGTGACCTAGGAAGACGACAAATGAATGTAAGCGGTGCCACACATCCCTCTCGCCCTGGAAGTAGTGACGAGGCGAAGATAGACAACAAGAGATCGCGTGTCTAATTCTAAAGCAGAAGGGAGAGAACAAGGCCGAAATGCAGCGTAGAAAGCAGCGGGGACCCTTGCGCCGTATCACCCTCTCAACGCACCTGGCGCTCCCATCCGAACGTCCGAACGCCCGAACGCCCCCAACGCCCATCCAATCTACGAGGGCATCCCCCACCCAGGACTCCATTACTTCGCTCGCAGTCGTCCTTGGCTCCCAACTCGAACCGCACCTCCCGCCCAAGCGGTCGATTTCTCCCCATTCCCATCGAGCTCACAATGAGCGCAGCATCCATCCCCGGCGACAAGCATGCCTATGTAACGAAGTCGGTTTTTGATTCTTTCCCAAAGGTGATTCAGAAGTCATAATGGGAATGGGCGAGCGGAGGGATAAGGAAGGTATGCGAGGCAGGAACCTCGGTGTTTGGGACTGGTGAACACCTAGCATGGATTTGCGCATGTGGATGATTGTGCCGACGGAGTGTGAGGGAATAGACTGGCGGAATCGATTATGCTTGTGTATGGGCGGGGCAGGAAAGTGGGGACGAAGGGAGCATGCGACGGTGATTGGGATGGAGGGGAAAATCGAGAGACGAGACGTTCCTGTGACAGGTGATCTGGGCCTCTTCGTGTATGAATTGTTGTCTGAGACGTCGTTTCCAGCGGCGTGAGGTGAGTAAGGGATCAGAGTGTG
>JANDKE010002050.1:0-11312 GCA_027627275.1 Coprinellus aureogranulatus | reverse complement strand
TTGGTAGTAGACATGATAGGGGCGGTGAGAAGCAAAGGGAGCAAAACGAGTTTGAAGGAACAGGGAAGTAAATCGAGTTTGAGGGAGAAAGGAATCGTGTACGACGATTCGAGGTTTAGAGGCGCGACGGTTACGTCTGAGTATCCGTTTGGGCCTGGGAGCGGGTTGGCGTCTGCGAGGCTGGCGAGTGCGTCGTCGTCGTCGCCTTCCATCCCTAGTCCGTTGTCGGGTGTTTCGCCTGGAGCGTCGCGTCGACGCAAGGACAAGCTATGCAATAGCCAGCCGAGTTTGCAGCAACTCTAACACCCGCGCAGTATCCCGACCCGTTCAACCCACCACCACCGCAAAATCTTAACCCGTTCGACACCCCTCCGCACACTCCCTCTCACCCTTCACACCCTTCTCACACTCCCCACAACCCTTTCGACCAAGGCCTCAAACCAGTCGTTCCCGCACTAACAGTTACAAGCCCGCATAACACGCAGTACCTCCCGCGCGTTCCTTCGGGGTCTACGATCTTCTCTGAGTCGCATAACCAGCAAGTGCGGTATGGCGAGGGTGATGGGGGTGGGGATGGGGATTCGAGGTATTCGCAGATGGAGCGAGGGGGAGGGGTATTATGGGGGGTTGGCATACGACTATCGCGATAGTAGTTCTGCGCCAGCGCCAACGATGGCTGAAGGTGGGAGGGCGAGTTATGGGCAGGCGTCTGTGGATTCGTTTTATGGCGTGTCGCCGTCTGCTGGGGGGCCGAGGGTCGTGGTGGAGTACTAGCTGCTGTTGGGGAGAGGAAAGGCGTGCCTTTCGCGCATAAGAGCTGGGGCCCTCTTGCCGCTTTCGTTCGCCTATCTTTCAGGCGAACATCTTCGAGCTTGGGTCCTCGCCTTGCGAGTTGACCCATCCACCACTTTTGCCAGTGCTATCCCGTTCTGTTCTGTTTCCTTTTCGTTCACTTGTGTGTACTAACGATTGTACTACTGACTGCTCTGCTTTGCATTTTTGTGATACGGGTTATCCTTATTGTGTATTTACTGCCACTACCACCACTGTCCACTGTGTTCTACTATCATCTTGTTCGTGCCGTTGACATCCCAGTCGTTTGCTGTACGCTATACTGTTTGCGGTCGGGAGGTACTGAGAGGGCGTCAGAGTACGGTTACTCGGAAGTTCGTGGTTTCGAGAGGGGAAAGTAAGACCTAGCATCAGGCAGCGGTTGGGTTGCAAAGAGAGAGCGACTAAGGTCAGGTACGCCTGGCACGCCTAGTTCAAGCGGGCGCCTATTCCCGCATAGCTGCCGAGTGATTAATTTTAGTCAATTTTTACCGTGGTCTCGGCGCTCGCGCTCAGGGGTTCGCCTCATCACCCCTTCACACCCATCACCCTCTTCGCTCCTCTTCGTCTGTACTACTTTCCATGCATCTATGATTAGCCAGCATGTATGGCGCCGGATTCCAATATGAATGGCTTCTTCCCGATCGTGCTAGAACTTGGGGATGCCGGCATCATCATCACTATCGTTTTATGAATACACCAGCGGACTCGGAGCGGATATGGAAAGAGAGTAAGGGAGGAATGGTGTGCGGTGCGGGTTGTCCTTTGCCCACACCTGCATCTGGGTACTTGGGTGTATTTCTACCAACTAAAGGACGGAGGGAGGCTGCTGCGACTTACTGCTCGGCGTTCTGTTAACCGACGGTCTCGGTGCGTGGCTGACAATTTTATCCTGCATTCCACCTTTCAATATTTAATTAGGTACTTTACCGCCTTTTTGCAGGTCTCCTCTTGCTCGCCGCCCTCCCCGCTTCGTATCCTCATCTACCTCACTCGCCCTGGTGGTGTTACCCAACCTCAAGCTCTACTTACACCTCGACGAGCCTTCGTTAGGAGCCCCCGCCCGATTGACGCGCTGAAGTTAAGCACTTCCAGACAGCTGTCAGGCACCAGCGCTAGCTCTGAAGCTTGAAGAACAGGCAAGAAGGGAAGGATGCCAGGCTGGAAACTCCCTCGCCTCTACTCACTCACGCGCACGCGCACACTCGTGCTCATCCCCGCCCTCCTCCTCTGCTACCTCCTCTTCTCCTCGACACCCTCATTCCCTGGTCAACGTCAACCGCCCCACCACTCGGAATTGGAGTACAGCAACGATGGTGTCGACGTCTTGCTTGGGTCGGACTCGTCTTCGCCTTTATCACCACCACCAGCACCCCATGCTCCAGCAGCGGTGAACAACCCAGCTGGCAGCCACCCTGACTCCAACCACAAAGACTCCAATCCCACCGACGACAAGGTCGTCTCTGTAGTGCAGGGTGAAGTGGAGGATACGAAACCGAAGCCGCCGAAGACCCCGGCGCTGTGCCAAGGGAACGAGTGTTTGAAGGGGAAGTGGGTGAAGAGGGAGCCTGCGTTCAAGACGCTCGAGGATTTCCAGGAGGTGTTTGCGAAGAGGGGGAGTTCGAAGTGGAATAAGTGTAATGTGGGCGATTTGCCGCTGGCTGTGTTCACTAAAGGTACGCTTTCGAGTTTACCCTCCTGTTCTATTTTGCCGCGGCCGTGTCTCTACGATACTTACGGTTGGGATAATAGACGCTAAGGACAAGGAGAGGAAAGCCGACTCCCTACCGGAGAAAGAGAAAGAACCCCTCGAACAGCAGCGCCTTGTGGATATCTTCAATTGGGTGTGGGAGCCTGAGAAGGAGAGGGGCAAGCAGGTCGAGTGGGATGCGATGGATTTTGTGGTCAGGCTTTTGAAGCGACCCGGGGGGATCGTGTTTATGGGCGGTGCGTACTCCCTACCTTTCCTTTGCCTCGTCCCTTCTTCCTTCCCCTCCCTTACATTCTGGTTTTCCTTCGCGTCCTCTCTCCCTGCGTTTGGGATACAGAAGGCTGAAACCACATGCAGATTCGGTCTCGGCAGGACACGAACACGCGTTCGGGTCGTACCTCCAAGAAGCAGGGATCCAGTTCCACATGTTCGCCCCGCCCAAGTATTACTGGGCTCCCCAAGAACCCCGTACGTCTCTCTCCCCCTTGCCCTCTCTCTCCCTCCTCTCCTCAGTTCCCTCCCTGCACTCCCTACGCCCACCACCTTTCGCCTCAATACATGACACAATGTTTCTAACACCTTGAACGACCCGACAGGACGAACAAGAGAAAGACCGACCCCCCACAATCCGCTCGCACATCCTCGCTCCGGGGCATCCATTGACGGAGGAGCTGCAGAAGCGCGCGGGTGTTCCGGATTCGAGGATGAGGAGGCCGATATTTACGATTGTGGAGGAGCATTTGCTTGTGCATGAGGAGGAGGTTCGGAGGATCGTTGGTACGCGTCTCTCTCCACTTCCGCCCCCCTCTCTCTCCCCATTACGCCCATGCCTCATGATACTGATAGACACGCGTAATAGGCATGTACGGCGCCCAAAAAGACTTTGGGTGGCACCTCCAATCCATGAAGAAAGCCGAACACTGGGTCGAGTGGCTCTCCGACCTCTCTGACCCATTCACCGGCATATCCAAAGCCTCGTCCGATCGCGGATACGGGAAGGAGCAGAAGAGGTACGAGAAAGAGGAAGGTGTGGATTGGGACACGATACTTGTGGTGAATACCGGAGCGCATTGGAGTAGGGGGACGTTTTATATGTTGCCGGAGACGGGGCGGCATGAGGAGGAGAGGAGGGCGATGACGGGGGTGTATAAGGAGATGGTGCGTCCTTCTTATCGAGTGCCTGCGTTTTGGTTAGGGTCTTGGCTGACGATGAGCGATATGTGGGATAGGTTAAAACCGTAGTTAAGAAGCTCTCCACACCCGCCTTCTCCCGCCTAACAGTCCTCTACCGCGCAACCTCCCCCTCCCATCCATCCTGCCACCTCTTCCCCACCCCCTACCCCTCACCCTCCGCTGCCCTTCTTGACACCACACCTTCACGGTTCCTCGAACTCCTTGACGCCGGGTCGCATAACGAGGGCGAGAGGAAGGTAAGGAGGAGGTGGGATTGGGATTTGTTTGATGTGCATAATGATGTTTGGAGGGAGGTTGTCAAACAAGAAGGGGAGAGGAAAAGAGGAGCAGGAGGGGCAGGAGGGGGAGGGGGACCGAAGTGGAAATTCGTGGATTTTTGGAGTATGAGTTTGCAGAGGCCGGATGCGCATGCGAATCCNGGGNGGGATTGTTTGCATTGTGAGTCTTCCTTCNNTCNNTTCATTCGTTTTGAGAAACGAAAAGANGAANAGNGANGCTGATGAGAGTNNATAGGGTGNTTGCCGGTGGTGTATAACGAGTGGACGANGCANATNTATCATTTGTTGTATACGGAGATGGAGCGCGGTGCGTAGACGNNATGGACTAGAGCTGCTGACTTAGGATAGNATCNNGTATTCTATTGGGCTAATTGTATTCAAAGGGCAGTTNATGNGTGTACTACGTGAAGCTAATTTATAGAGTNGAANTTCNTCCATTTCTTAGGGGCCTTCGTGACGAAGAGGCTTGCGCGTTTAGAACTTCCGACTGACTGGTATCCCTTCGTCGCTGCAGCGATTCTCCCGGTTTGGTACGTCGTGTTTCTCTCGAATGATTCGTAGCTGATCATCGCCTTTCTACAGTAGGCTGACTTGCTTGTAACGCCGCTGGAGGCCCCCCTGGCTATGCGCCTCCCCTTCCCAGTCGTAGACGAAGCACGATCACGTGTATCCGTCCCCCTAGTAAACAGCCCTAAACGCAGTTGCTTGAGAGCGATCGGGTGGCCGCGTGTATTCGACTTTCGACTCTTGACTCCGAACCACCACCACACCTGTCAAGACGCGCCCTCTCCCACTTTGAAAATGGGAAGGGTCACAGAATTCTCTGAGCCACTTAAGCAGGAGACGCCCCTCGCTCAGACACCAAAGAAGAAGCGCCGCATTGTGTTCGCCGATGCTTGTTCCCCCGTTCCTGAGCTGCCTACTCTCGGAGGCGCGATGGACGTCCTTCGCGACGCTCATCTAGGTGGGTGCACAAACTTGTTCTGCAGTGTTTATCGTTCTGATATCGTGATATCGAAGCCCTTATCCTCATGTTCTGCGCTGGGTGGGTACACCGGGATCTTAGTGCCGGGAATGTCCTGGCTGTCAAGGAGAACACTCGAGACGGTTTGTGTGCAAGACTTGTCGATATGGAGTCTTCGAAAAAGTTCCCATCGGATGATGATGGTCGTCCCGAGGACCTCAAGACTGTGAGCCACTCAACCCAAAGGTCTTCAGTCAGGGAAATTGATATCTTTCTCTAGGGTCACTCCGTACTTCATGGCTGTTGAGATACAGTCTTCCGAGAGCTTCTATTCGAGTCCGGAAGCCGACCCGTTTGGTTACGAGCAGGTATTCAAGCCTTCCGTCCACGTATCCGGGCTCGTGGAGAAGCACACGTACTCACACGACATCGAGTCCTTATGGTGGTTCGTCCTCTGGATCCTAACAAATCAGGTCGGGCATGAAGCGTCGTATCGCGCGGCATACGATTACTTCCAGCGAAACGACATCAAGAGCCGGAGAATTTTTTTGAAGAACGCAGAGTCAAAGGCCAAGTTTGCTAGTTGGAACGCCGATCTACCCATCCTGCACCCCAGTCTACGCGCCTTCATCCCGTGGCTGAACGGTGTTCGTGCCGTCCTCTTCGCAGGCTACAAGCACAGGCATCCAGAGACTGACCTTGATAATTTGAAGACGTACAAGGGCGTATGTGGTGCCTTTGTCTACGTGTTCGACGCGGTCAACCAGGAGGACTCGCGAAGCGTGCCACCTGGGGGACGGTGAAACTTCACCCAGCTTACAATCAACTTGAAGAAGCGAAAAGCCCAATTGCCTCAAGACGGGTGGCTGGCCGAAGCGCGATTGATTCGATTTCTTAGCCTCTTCTCTTCTCATTTGATACTGTCTATAAATTGCTCACTTCGCCTTTGTACTTGTATAAGATGTGTCGGATATAGAGTTAGTGTCCACCATGGCTTGTTCTTCATTTCTGTGGCTCTCGCGTTCGGTAGGCCGTCCTTCTCCTGTATAACTCGTAGCTGATGGTCTGTCCTCCCCTGTAGGTCGCGACAACGCTAGGTCCCCTGCAGCTATCTCCCATTTCTGGTGGACACTGACAGTACTGACGGTTCACGCTCACGTGCGTTCGCGGAGCAATCATCGCGTTCGATGCACGCGGCCGATCGTAGAAGCGATTGGTTGGACGCTCAACCCATTGACCCCGAACCACCACCACCTAACCCCCCACCATCCCGTACTTGTCGAGACGCGCTCTCTTTCGCTGAGAAATGGCATTGGGGTCTCAGAGGGTCTCCGAGTTGAGCCCACTAGCAAGCAGCCCCAAGAGGCGCTTCATCGTGTTCACGGATGTTGGGTCGTCGCAGCGTTTCCGAGCTTCCTACGGTCGGCGAAGCCATGGACGTTTTGCGGGATGCTCATCTAGGTGAGTAGCCTACATCCTCAGTAGAGTTAAATTGGGAATGGTTTGCTGATGCACCAACTCGGAAGCGCTTATCCTCATATTCTGCGCTGGGTGGGTACATCGCGACGTCAGCGCCAGTAATATCCTGGCCGACAAGAAGGGTATAGACGCTCCGTGGCACGCCAGGTTAGTTGACCTTGAACATACAAGAAGGTTCCCGTCGGGCGACCCTGACAGCGCGAGTCTCAAGACTGTGAGTCCCTAGACCCAAGCCGGGAAGCTATCTGAACTTCTGAACTAACTCCGGGCAAGGGTACACTATACTTCGTATCCTGCGAGATTGAATCCTCCATCAACTTTTACTCGATCAGGGCCTCGCCGAAAGACAGGTTCGGCTACTCTGGGTGGGATGACGACTCTGATCCTTTGCCCAAAGAAGTGAGGAAGCACACCTATGCGCACGATCTCGAGTCGCTATGGTGGCTCATACTATGGATCGTCACAAATCGCGTCAATCATGCGAGATCGCATCGCAAAGCGTATCGTTACTTCCAGGGTAATAACATCATGCAACGAAGGAAACTACTGGAGTACGGACCCTTACCTGTGCTACATCCTGTTTTGGGCGGAGTTTTCCTCAAGCGCCTCGATAGTGTGCGCAGGGTCATCTTTTTGGGCTATGAAGGAAGGAATCCCCATACCGATCTTGAGGATCTGAAGACCTACAGAGGCTCGTGCGGCGTCTTTGTTCGCTTCTTTGACACAATCGACGAGGAGGAGGTCCGAGCCGTCTGGGGCCAATGCTACTTCACCCAGTTTCCGCTTTGGGTCAGCAGGTTGCTGCGCCTATTCCTGACCGGGCTGTGTCATCCGGTGCCACCCAATCGGTCTCGAGGAAGCGATGAGTCCCACAGAGGGGCGGCGGAAGCTGCCACTCATTTGACCCAGTACCTCCAACGCCAGTGCCACAGTCAACAAACTCTGTCCTATACACTTACTTTATGGCTTTTGAGATCCATTCTTCCAAGAGCCCTCACGAGACTAATGACGACCAATCCGACTCAGAAGATTTCCTATGTAACCCTCCCGACCCTGTCTGTGGGACGTAGAGAAGCATACGTACTCGCACGACATCGAGTCCTTATGGTGGTTCATCCTCTGGATCCTTACCAAACACGTCGGACACGCAAAGTCGTACCGCGCGGCGTACAACTACTTCCAGAGGAAAAGCGTCGGCAAGCGAAGGGTCCTTCTTAGGAACGCAGTGAAAGAGAAGATTGTCATTTGGAGCGCCGATCTACCTATCTTACACCCCGATTTACGCGTCTTCATTCCGTGGCTCAGCGGCGTGCGTGCCGTCCTTTTCAGGAGGTACAAGAGAAGGCATCCCGAGACAGAAATCAATAATCTGAGGACCTATAAAGGTTTATGTGCCGCCTTTGCCCATATGTTTGACGCGGTCAATAAGGAGGAGAAGCGTGCCACCTGGGACTCGGAGACGGTGAAGCTTCACCCATTAAACCCTGTGCTTGATACACCTCTTCCTTGTTCTCATCTTGTATATTCCTTGTATCTCGCTTGTAGACGCCCAACTTTAGGGGCCTCACTCAAATTGCCTAGCCCCAATTAAAAATGCGCTTGGTTCGCCTGGCGGCGCGGCCGCAAGGGTTCAAGTTGGCATGCGACACGGTCACGTGTGTATTCCCAATCGGGAACACAATAGGGTCGCGTTTGATATAAGCGATCAAACCTAGCCGCTCAGCTCTTGATTCCTAACCACAACCATCTCTTGCCCTGAACTCAAACCACTAACGTCTGCGAGTCAGAAATGGAGACCGCCGAGGGCTCCTCTACGAAGGGCTCACTTGCTGGTCAAGTTCCTAAGCCAAAGTGAGTTTGAAGAACGCGTTCAATGCTGTTTGCCGTATTCTGAACTTGAGCAACAGCCCGCCACACACGCCCAAGGGTCCCGCTAGGAGTGCTCAAGCATCTGAGCCTGGAAGGTGAGGCAGTCTTGTTCTACACCCTCCAACGCCATTCGCTGATTCTGCCAGCTTTACTCCTCGGCGCGAACGTGAACAAGCGGCAGATGATCCGCAAACGAGGCTGAGGAGGATGATCGTGGAAAGGATGAAAAATGAGACCGTGTACTGCGCCGACGACGACTTCATCGAGCATTATCTTCCTCCCATTCCTGACGCCGTCAACCTCGAGACGGTGTTGACGAACCTTGGAGACCATCTCCAGAAGTCGACGCAGGACAAAGATAAGCTCTTGGGAGAATTCTCAAAGAGGCCTATGGACATCAAGAACCAGAAGGGAAAGAGCACGAACGAGAAAGCTATCTTTGCCCCCCTGGGGAATGTTGCCAAAGCCATCCGTGACACCATTGGTGCCGCGACGAACGAGTTCCACCTCCGAATGGTGCCCGACACGGAACTCAGCTCAGAAATACCTGGTTGCACGTTCAAGATCGACGCTTGCACCACGGCCACTCAGAAGGCCCCCGGAACGCTTCACGTTACGGACATTGTCGTGCCGTTCGAGTTCAAGATTCAGAACACTGAGGACAAGAAGCAAGAGGTGAGACCACACTCCGACCTCATCCAGTTGAGCGCTAACGACTATTCCGCAGAATCGAGCACAGATCGTTTCAACAATTGTTCATATCATGAACGATGATGTTCGACGCAATTTTATCTATGCGGTAAGCTTACAGTGCAGACTGCTGCCAGCAGGGATACCGACTTCCACGCTAGATCACCATTGAAAACGACCATGTCTCTCTGTGGTACTTCTCTCGTACCCACTCTGTGAAAGCCACGTCTTTCAGCTACGTCAAAGTAAGACTACTCCCCCTTCTATAGACCTCTGGTTCTAAACTCTATTCCTCAGGATCCAGAGAAACTTGTTAGAGTCCTCGTCTCCCTTTCCTGTGCAAGCAAGGAACAGTTGGGTTACGACCCGCGGATTACCCTGCTCGACGATAAGTCCTACCTCTACGAGTTCCCCGCGAGTGATGGACCCCTCGCCGCGAGTGGCGCTGACGCTACCGAAGCATTGGCTGTTGCACCCTCCCTTGCGGTGACTGCCAGTAGTGACAGCACCGCTACCTCTCAACCGTCGGTGGTTTACTTCAAAACCATTGGGGGACTGGGTGAGGCCCGCTCATTCCACGTTGCTGGTCGCACAACCCGAGTGTACAAAGCACAGCAGGTCATCTCAAAAAAAAATACTACCCCGATTCCGGGAGCCCCAGAGGTTGTAGTGAAGGATGTATGGATCGATGCAGACGGCCTCACTGAAGTGGAAATTCAGAAGCGGCTCTTCCACGACATTCAAGCATTCGCAGCGGGCGACTGGGAAAACCATCCCCTTTTGGAGATGCTCCCGTCGCACACCAAGGAGGAGTTTGGAGAAATGCTGGCCGAGGAACGCTACAAAGGTTTGTTCCTCCGCGCGACCATGGAGAACGTAGGATGTGCGAACAAAGCTGTCCACCCCGATGCATGGGACTCTGACAAGATATTCCAAGAAACCACCGATCGAAACTTCATGGTGCAAAGTCCTGACTCTTAGCGTTGCCCNCATGACCCCTTCCATTCCGGCTACTGAACCGCAGCGCCCTGCCCATGGAACCGCTGAGCAAGAAATCCCCTCAACTTGCCGAGCTTTCAGCCCAAAGAAGCGATGCTTCTACGTGTTCCCAGACGTTTGTACTCGTGTTTCCGCACTCCCTACTCTTGGAGAAGCGATGGACGTACTTTACGAAACACATATTGGTGCGTGGTATCCGTGGTGAGCTAGTGGCATGCTTGTCTAACATTTTCTTCTCAGCTCTGCTCTTCATGTTTTGCGCAGGGTGGATCCACCGTGACATCAGTTCCGGAAATGTTCTGGCTGTCAAGAAGGACATGGATGCTTCATGGCATGCCAAGTTAGCCGACCTCGAATATGCGAGGAAGTTCCCGTCCGACGATGCTGGTAGTACCGATCCGAAGACTGTGAGTTGCCTAACCAAAGGCTAGCAATCATCCCGATTGACATCTCCTCCCAGGGCACTCCTTACTTCATGGCCGTTGAGATACAGTCTTCCGAAAGCTTCTACGAGACTAAGGACGACAGGAAGAACGATAAGGACCGTAATATGAAGGTACCTGCTGGATTCCTCAAGCCTCAACAACATCAGCCTTTGCAAGTCAAAAAGCACACATACACACACGACATTGAATCGTTATGGTGGCTTGTCGTCTGGATCTTAACGAATCATGTTGGGCACGAAGCATCGTACCGAGCAGCGTACCGTTACTTTCAGCAAAACGACGTCGCGAAACGGAGGGTGTTGTTGAAGAACGGTGATGTCAAAGCAGGCCTACCCATTCTACATCGCGATCTAAGCGCCTTCTGTGAACCCCTTGTCGGCGTGGCTACCGTTCTGGTCGATGATTACAAACACAGGAACCCCAGTACCGACCTTGAGAATTTGGATATGTACATGGATGCATGCAGCGTTTTCGCTCACTTCTTTGGCGCGGTCAATCGGCAGGAGCATCGCGCCGTCTGGGAGACGATGAAGCTATACCCCATTTTCACTCCACCCGAGCCAGCGCCTGTGCAGGCCGTGGTCGAACCGGCGCCATCTTCCCTTGCAACACAGTCTACCTCGAAGAAGCGCAAAGCCGAACAGGTTCAAGACATAGGGCCAGCGGAAGTTGTCCCTCAGTCTCAATCTCTCAGGCGCTCAACTCGGAACAAGAGTACCACCAAAGCCAGTGCCAAAGTTGATAAACCCGGTCCGTCCAAGAAGCAGCGCAACTAAATCAATACCTGAATCTTCCCTGTTCCTCCTTTCCTTTCTGTATACCTTCGTACCGCTGTTATACCTAGGATGCGT
>JANDKE010000205.1:0-32783 GCA_027627275.1 Coprinellus aureogranulatus | reverse complement strand
GACAACCGCCGGCACGTGTCTCAAAAAATCTGGATCCAAAAGGGGATAGATGGACTTGCAGAGAAACGCAGTCACGATTGAGCATCGCTCTGAACTCTCCCAAAACACATTCCGTCCCTTTGTCCAGCCCTCACCATGCCTCGCCGTCGCAACGGAAAGGGAAATGCTGGGCCATCAAATAGAGGTCCTAAGAAACTGAAGAAGTCGGACGCGTCTATGACAAAGTGGAATACTGTGGACGACATTCCACTGGACGAAGTCGACCAGTGTGGGTGGTTATAAGGCTTGGTTTAAGGAGGAGTGCTTACCACGGTTTTCAGTTCATGCCGGCCGTGATAAAATTCTTCTAGAAGATGAAGACGACTACGAGCTTGGTGAAGAAGATGAGGAGGTCTTCGGGCTGAAGGGCATGGATGAAGACGAGGACGATGAAGATGTTGACATGGATGGGGAGGAGGACTTCGAAGATGAAGAGAAGAAGACCGCACCAGCGAAGTCAAAGAAAGATAAGAAGTCGAAGGGTAAGAAGAAAGCAAAGGGCGAGCTGTCTTCAGACGAAGAAGAGGACGAAGAAGAGGAAGAGGAAGAGACTTGGGGTACTGGACGCGCTGCGTATTACAACGACAACGCGGACGAGATAGAGTCGGACGATGAGGAGGCTCTTGAGTTGGAGTTGCAGGAAGCCAAGCGGCTACAGGCAAAGGCTAGGGAAGACATGACGGACGAGGACTTTGGTTTGAAGGATATCATTGAAGTCCAGAAGGATGATATTGAGTGCGTGCCCATTATCATATCGGTCAATGCAGTCCCTGACCCCACTTCATTGTTAGCCTTGCTCTTGAGGAGCCTGTGCCTGCCGCTAAACCCGTTCTGCCAACAGAACCCAAGGCATTGCTTCGCCATCTGGAGAGAACAAGCCCAGAGGCAGTTGCGCTTGCCCGGGATTGGGAAGATGTTTCTGAAAAGTTGTTGAAGGCTCAGGAACAAATTAAGCGGTACGTTTACTCGCTCGTTCACGATATCAGTGTATTTACACGCGTCGTATAGGATCGAGACGGAGAGCCCCGATGCTCTCAGTCTAGGGATGCTTCACCTTCATTATCGTAAGTTTAGTTGCGCCCCAATCACCAGCTTCCCGTTGACAGTGCTCGTAGAAACGCTCCTCTCTTACTCTACTGTCCTTGCTTTCTACCTTCACCTCCGCGCGTCTGAGAAGTACGCTGAGAAGCCCTCCCTCCTTCAATCCCACCCCATTATGAACCGGCTCCTCACGCTCAAGCAAGCTCTCATCACGCTTGAAGACCTTGACTTTGCTGCGGATGAAGACGACGACGAGTTCTCGGAAGGCGACATGGACCTCAACGAAATGAAGTGGGATGACATCCTCGCCGACAAGAAATCAATATGGGATTCTCTGGAGACCGAGGACTTGGACGAGAATGAGCTTGCAGACCTCCTCGCTGATGCTGAAGCAGAGAGGAAATCAAGCAAGAAGAAGTCTAAGTCGAAGAAAGTTTCCAAGGACGATGAGCAGCCCAAGGAGAAGCCTTCACCGAAGAAGAAACGAAAAGTCGCTCCTGCGGCGCCTGTATTCGACTTGGAAGAGCCGGAGTGGGTACCAACAAAGAAAGCAGCGTCCCGCAAGAAGAAAGAGACTGACGATACCTACGGCGAGGCGTCCCATCTCGAAGAGGCCGACGCAGCAGACAAGTCTGCACGCAAGAAAAGCCTTCGCTTCCACACCTCCAAGATTGAGAGCGCGAGTAATCGCAGGACCAATGCTCGTACTGCGGCGGCCGGCGGCGACGATGATATTCCTTACCGGGAACGACAGAAAGAAAAGCAACTGCGATTGGAAAGAGAGGCTATCGCTCGGCTGCAGAAGCAAGGAGGCGCGGATTTGGACGATGAAGAGCCAGAACCGCCACAGAAGCGTAAGCGTGAGGAGGATAGCGACAGTGGAGGTGAAAGCGGGAATGAGAGCGCAGACGACTACTATGAGCTCATCAAGAGCAAGTCGAAGGAGAAGAAGGCAAAGAAGAAAGAGGAGTACGACGCTGCGCGGGCGGCAGAAAAGTATGTTTCCTCTGTACCTGAACTCCAGGATAAGCAGGAGCTGACTCATCCCTTCTTCAGGCCAGATTACACGGAGGAGGAGGCAGATGGTCCTCGCTCACTGACAAGAGCGATCCTGAAGAACCGTGGCCTCACACCGCATCGGTCAAAGTCAGTTCGCAATCCTCGTGTCAAGAAGAGGCAGAAGTTCGAAAAGGCCAAGAAGAAGGTATCTTCACAAAGGGCCGTTTACAAGGGTGGTCTGGCGGAGTCGGGAGGAAAGTACGGTGGAGAAAAGTCTGGTATCTCCAAGGTCATCAAGAGCGTCAAGCTTGTTTAGTTTTGGGAGTACTCTGTTCAAGGTTGCGACACCCTGGTGCATTGCTTGGTTCCCATCGATACCAATATTGTCCTTGTTGTGATATTACAAGAAACCATAGCAAGACAACTACCACTTCCCTCTCCTTGCAGCCTTCCTTGCCTGCAGCGTAGCGCGTCCACGAGCACCCTTGACAGATTGGAGGTCTGTGAATTTTCTCTTTGCATACCGCCGTGCCTCCGCATCGTCGACAAGCTCGTCCACCAATGTGCGCTTCCGTTCTGCACGAGTAAGGTTCTCCGTAGAAGCTGTACCGAAAGGTGTGTCCGTTGTGACGATTTTCCCGATCTATTCAATAGAATGAGGTTGGGGAATCGGACTCTGGAGACGGAAGCATACCGCGAAGTACTTCGGCAATCCCTTAATGCCCTTTCCTTCACCCTCTTCCTTCCTGTAGAACCGCTTAGGATCAAGTTGGTTGTGAAGACGCAGTGCCTCCACTTCGCGGTGCAGGCGTGGAAGATCGGCTTCTGGAGGTGCGGGTAGGTCGAACCAATCCGGTCCAGCAGTGACCTTCTTGAGCTGAGAGTTCATTGGCTTAGAGTGATCTCGAGTTGAAATGCACGGGATGCTTACCGCCTTGCGCTCTTTCTTCGTCAATGGCTTTCCAGACTTGTTCAGCTCGGCAGGGGCTGGGGGTGGTTGTGGTGCTGAGAAGGTAACGGCTCTTCGAGCCTTTTCAATATCGGGATCGGTATTCGACGACGTCTTGGCGTTTCTGTCTAGATTTAGGTATGGTTTGGGAAGATTTCCGGGGTCTAACGATGGAAGAGCTTCTCTTTACGCAGGTCAATGGCAAGGTCAAGTCGCAAATAGGCGAGGACGTACGGCTCTTTTTCCAGTTCCAGTATTTCCTCCTCGGCATCCGCCTGCTGCTCCTGTTGCCTCTTGAGGGCATTTTCTCTCGCGTTTTGGAGCAATGAATCGAGGTATTCCTTGGTTATTTCAGGCTCGTCGTCCGAGTCGCTGCCACTGTCGCTGCTCGACCCAGAGGAGGAAGAGGATGCATCAGACTCTGAGTCCGATGCTGATTCTGAGTGGGATATTTCTTCCTCGACCTGCTTATCTATTGGCTCTATAATCTAGAGATTAGCCAGACCACGATACACTAGATAGAATAGCGACATACCGATTGCCCTTTCCTTTCCCTTCGCCGTGCTCAACGACATTGTAGCTTTTGGGATGGCGGAAGAAGACAAAATGTGAATGCACCGTGATCCAATCATTCCGTTTTCCTTTCCGCGACCGACACCGAGCGCGTCGAAAGCCATGTTGTCCTCCTCCACGAAGCAGACTCTGCGACTCTGCTCTCGCTTTACGCGTGCTGCTACTCCTGTTACGCGTGCCCAATATGCTCGTGCCTCGACCTCTGCTCCCAACCCCACACCACAACCTGAGCAACGGACAACTTCGTTTGGATTCAGGACAATCCCGGAGGAGGAGAAGGAGGGTTTGGTGAAGAACGTCTTCAACTCTGTTGCTTCCAACTATGATCTTATGAACGATGCGACGTCGTTTGGTGTGCACCGGCTGTGGAAGGATACCTTCGTTTCGGGATTGCGGCCAGGGAGGAAAGGACCGCTGAAATGCATTGACGTCGGCGGAGGAACTGGTGACATTGCTCTTCGGATTCTAGACTACGCCAGGGAGAACTACGCAGATAGGGAGACGACTGTGGACATTGCAGACATCAATGCAGAGATGCTGAAGGAGGGCTATAGGCGGTTTAAGAAGACAATGTACCACAACAGTGCGTTTCTCGGGCCAATGTTCACATATCCACTCACAAACCGCCCTCTAAGCCCCACAGGTTTCATTCCATGAGGCAAACGCCCAAGACATGAAGGCCTTCCCTGATAATTCATATGACCTCTATACCATCGCTTTCTGCATTCGTAACACAACCTCAATACCCGAAGTCTTGAAGGAAGCACACCGGATACTTAAGCCAGGGGGAGTCTTTGCATGCTTGGAGTTCAGTCAGGTTACCAACCCTTTGTTCAGGACGTGCGTCGTATCCCTTGTCCCGATGAAACCTTCCGCTAACAGCTGCTAGTGTCTACGACCAATATTCGTTCTCCGTTATCCCTATCATGGGTACCGTGCTCGCAGGAGACCGGGACTCCTACCAATATCTTGTCGAGTCTATCCGAAAGTTCCCTCCTCAACCAGAGTTTGCCCAGATGATTCGAGACGCTGGATTCGCGACCGGAAAGCACGAAGATGGTGGTGCCTGGACCGACCTCTGGGGAGGTATTGCTTCGATTCACAAGGGTGTCAAGCTGTAGATAAGCTCTCGTTATTCCTGATATGAGACAAAAACACCGTAGATATTGCTCCAGATAATAGATGGTGGTAGTCACGATTGGAAAACAAGAGGACAATTACGGTTCGTGACGCGACTAATTAGTTCCGCTTAGACTGTCGCGCGATCACCTCGCGTTTGGAATTGTCTTTGTTGCCTTTGAACCACCANCATCATGTCNAGCTCGAGCACAGGCCCACCNATGCCTCCCGCCTCAGCGGACCTGGCGACAACATGGGCGTTNCTNGAGGAGGGTGTCGACCATATCATGACCAAGCTCCAAACTGGNGTATCGTACTCGAAGGTAGGCGCCCAATCTGATACTGGATCGCCTAGGGCATCCGCTAACCGGCCCATTTTCCAGTACATGTCCCTATACACAGTAGCCTACAACTACTGCACATCGTCAAAAATGCANGGCTCNGATGGGATTGGNNTAGGTAGCAAATGTACGTTAGCCAATCTCGGCNGACTATTGACCCCATATTGACCCCTCTCATGAAGCCGGTGCGAGCTTGATGGGGTCCGATCTATACAATAACCTCATCAAGTATTTCACCAACCATTTGCAAGGGCTANGAGAAGTNTGTGTCGTCCACTTCACCANCAATCCTGAATCTCACNACATTGCCCATTAGCACGCNGANACTCTTCAAGACGANGCGCTCNTGCGATACTATGCCACTGAGTGGGACCGCTANACCACTGGGGCCAATTACATCAATCGGCTCTTCACCTACCTCAATCGACACTGGGTAAAGCGCGANCGTGACGAAGGGAGGAAGANCGTCTATCCAGTGTANACTGTACGCGTCCCTTATTGTNCTGTTCGAAGAACNCACGCTGANTTCCAGAGAAGCTGGCCCTAGTACAATGGAAGACATGCTTGTTCATGCCGATCCAGCGAACGCGAAAGCTAGCCGGGGCCATTCTNCGCCTGATCGAAGACCANCGGAACGGGGAGACGATTGACCAGGGCCTTGTCAAGCAGGTCGTCGAATCCTTCGTCTCACTCGGCCTTGACGAGAACGACACGAACAAGGCATGCTTGGATGTGTACAAGGAGCATTTCGAAGTTCCGTTTATCGATGCAACTGANACGTACTATAAGCACGAGTCCGAGTCCTTTATTGCTTCCCACAGCGTGCCCGACTACCTCAAGAAGGCCGAAGAACGGCTGAAGGAGGAAGAGGACCGCGTCGACAGGTACCTGAANACCGGAACGCGCAAGCCTCTCATCAGCAAATGCGAGGCCGTCCTNATTCGGGAGCACTCTCAACTCATGTGGGAGAGCTTCCAGAGCCTGCTCGACTACGACAAGGGATGAANATCTGCAGCGGGATGTACGCTCTTCTCTCGAGGATCCCTGAAGGCCTCGAGCCTCTGCGGAAGAAATTCGAAGAACACGTCAAGAAAGCAGGCTTGGCCGCGGTTGCACGTCTTACAGCGGAGAATGCAGATGTGGAGCCCAAGGCTTACGTCGACGCACTCCTCGAGGTCCACAAGAAGAATTCTGACACCGTCACGCGCAGTTTCAGGGGAGAAGCAGGTTTCGTCGCAAGTTTGGATAAGGCGTGTCGAGAGTTCATTAACCGGAATGCTGCGACGGGAACGTCAAACTCCAAATCCCCTGAACTCATCGCGAAGCATGCCGATCTCCTTTTGCGGAAGAACAACAAGCTTGCCGAAGAAGGCGACTTGGAGGGAGCCCTGAACCGAGTGGTGAGCAAGACCGTGTTTCGGAATTCGTTGGAGACGCAGCTGAATTAAATCGTCGCGACAGATGATCTTGTTCAAGTACCTTGAGGACAAGGACATCTTCCAGACTTTCTATACCACGAAATTGTCGAAGCGTCTCATTCATGGCGTTTCGGCTTCCGATGAGAGCGAAGCNAGCATGATCTCCAAGNTGAAGGANGCCTGTGGTTTCGAATATACCAACAAACTGCAGCGCATGTTTACAGGTGAGTTTCCGCTATCCTCAGCTACGATCGGAATGANCTTACGCTGCGATTTATCTAGACATGAGCCTAAGTAANGATCTGACCGACCAGTTCAAGGCACGGATGGACCAAAACCACGACGACAACGACATCAGTTTCAGCATTATGGTCCTCGGCACCAACTTCTGGCCGCTCAACCCTCCNCCGCACGACTTTGTGATNCCTCAGGAGATTCTCACCACGTACGATCGTTTCCAGCGGTACTACCAGATGAAACACTCCGGGAGGAAGCTCACTTGGCTATGGAATTACTCGAAGAATGAGCTGCGGACGAACTACACGAACCAGAAGTACATCCTCATGACTTCAACGTTCCAAGCTGCGATCTTNTTGCAGTATAACCGCAATGACACNCTGTCGCTGGAGGAACTGTTCGTTGCNACATCAATACCGAAGGAGCATCTGGTGCAGGTGTTGGCGCTCCTCGTGAAGGCCAAGGTCTTGATTAACGAGGAGAAGGATCAGTATGATCTAAACCCCGGTATGCCAGTGTCTTTGCAAGGGAGTCTGAATGGGTGCTAACGTGNGTCGGTGATAGGCTTCAAGTCGAAGAAGATTCGTGTCAATCTNAACCAGCCTATCAAGGCAGAGAAACAGGCAGAGTCGTCGGAGGTGATGAAGACNGTTGATGAGGATCGCAAATACGTGATTCAAGCGACGATNGTCAGGTATGTTACTTTTGTCTTTTTCCTGGAGGGTCGGNACTGAGAGGGCCTCTAGNATCATGAAGGCGAGNAAGACGATGAAGAACAANGCCCTCCTGGATGAGGTCATNTCTCAATTGTCGCAGCGTTTCACGCCAAAGGTNCCNGACATCAAGAAGGTTTGTGTCAAGTCTTTCGATGGCTCCTACGATTCTGACACATTTGTTTGNAGGCNATCGACACGCTTTTGGANAAGGACTATATCGAGCGCGTGGACGGTACTCGAGACACGTTCGCATACGTAGCATAGATTCTGTCATCTAACTCTCTTACCCACATCGAGTTCCNTATCGCATTCGACAATAGCTGTACAATACACTTCGCTTACGACCTTTCCGTCCCCCGTGTTCATCCACTTTGGTCTTTTCGTCCCACAACANNCAGGACGAGATACGGACCCCGGTCGCTTCTGNTCTTCTTTTTAATTGAGTGCCTCCCGGGGGAAGCACGAAGTGAGGTCGTTGACATGAGAATGAGGNCTTTGTTCGCCGCTAGGCTTCGACGACCCCGGGGGTACAGGNTGCGAGGAGAAGAAGAGCTGATAGCGTGCCCTGCCACGATAGATGGGAAGGCACCAACTCTGAGACTTTCTAGAAATTCAGGAGTAACCACGGAACCAAAGGCACAGTCGTATGCACTGGTCGAGCGTTCTGAAATCATTGCCCTGGGCCAGAGAAGACACAGCATGAAATGAAAACNAAGTTCTGTTGGCCAAGGCGGTGGAAGACTTCTCTGTATCNACCCGTCGGGCTCGGAGNGAAGGTGGTATGGCAGTCCAGAGGAAGGCCACATGTCTTGACGGTTTGGGCGAGGGACGATTGTATCAAACAGATAGAACACAAGTGATAAGATGTTGACGCTTTCGAGGGTATGCGGCGCTCGATTTAGCGCTATACATCCGCAATGCCGTCATACTCTTTTGTTCATGCNGATGGGGACAGGCGGACAAGCGTTGCCTTTTCCATCTTTGAAACACAGGTTCGAGTTGGGATGAATTGGATCCTCTCGAGGAAGGGCGNCACTGNNTGAGTCTGTGCCATTAGATGGATCAGAAGGANTNTGGATGGATGATCAAATNCANGGAGATGAAACGCACGCGATGNCCATGGTGAAGCTACTCAGACCGATCGAAAGGGTGTCNNNNTCGATCGCGTCGCAGCCGTTAGGTAGTATGTGAAGGGTGTCTGACAACGGTATGGGTCTTGGCGGGAGATGGCGATCCGTGATGAGTGGGGGATCCGCAGGGTCCAGGAGGTCGTATATGCGCGTTTCAAGATCGAACAAGCAGCGAATGGGGCGAGTTTACGAGAGGCTTGTAGGTGTTGTAGACTTCCAATNTGGGTACATGCGTACGTCGATGCCGTTCATGAATCAGAAGCNGGAGAAGTCTTCCGTGAATGCTTGTGAAACAAGGAGGNATAATGTCGCCTAATGCTGTTTCGAGACGTAGCCGGCGCAGCAGAGCTTCATCGTTAGATCTGCGAGACGGAGCCGACGNCGAGCTGGAGGTCCAGGANNGACGTTGAAGTGTCGAGGCTNGAGCTACTTACTGTGTCTTGAACAATGGTGGCGTTGGCAAGGACCACCGAGTTCAGCGTGAGAGCGTGAATAAAGTTCCAATCTAGCCTTTGTTGGGCGCCATTGCTCGTCGCCGTCGTCCACGTTGAGGAAGAGACCNTCGAGGACGCTGCTCCAACGGCTAGCAATTGTTCCCACGCGCCCTCTCGCCACCATGTCGGCCTCGATCAGCCTGCGCGACAGCCTACTCGCAGCGCTCTCCACTCTCACCGGCGTCCGCGAATTCCACCTCCATGTCCTCGTTTCAGCACCCAAGAAGACGACATCGATCTATCCCTATGCCACTCCTCGACCTAGAGCCTACGTCTCCGACATCCTCGTTCTTTGCTCAGAGCAAGAAAATCCCGATGCACCGCGTGTTTTGGTGACCGCGATTGCCGCAAACGTATACCACATCCCAGCCACCTCAAGCGCAGTATTCTACGTGTCAAAGGTCGATTCGACAGGTCAGGGCAAGGGCAGGTCCCCGACAGCCGCCCTTGTTCGTGCCTTGCTCTCCTTTTACGCCGATCCTGTGTCTCGACCCATCGAGGCAGACCATCTATGGATCCAATTGTTCGCCAGGGCCCAGGGACAATACCTTTTTCCGAACTCGGCAGAGTTCGCTGGAAAGCAGCCGCTCACAGACGCGAAGCTGTGTTCCTGGTGGAAGCGGGTCCTGACGCAGGTTGGGCGGGACGTTCAAGCCAAAGCGGGAGACAAAGTCCAACCACCAAAGGCATTCTACATTCTGCCGGGATACAGCCAGCCGGAGGCCGAAGATCTACTGAGGGTCGCATCGTCCTCTGCCAAACCACTCGCAAATCCAATACCCTGGACATACGGCCATCCCTACGCGAAACCGGGTATTCAGTCACCTTGCCCTCAGGAAGCGAATGAAGACAACCTGGGCACGTACATCCCATGGTTCGACGACGACCCTAAATCGCGTTTTATTGACGAGATCGCGTTTATTGTTTCAACGACGGAAGGCATTGTGGCATCCCCGAGCAAGAAGCGACCGAAACGAGACCTTCTGAGCGATACATCTAGCGCTTCAAGTAAGCAAGCTGATGCCGACAAATCTACGCGAAGCAACAAGGAGGAAAAGCCGATGGGAGAGTTGAAGAAGGTCTCCCCAGACGAGTTCTGGGAGCGTATGTCTTTTAGGCAGGAATGCGTTTCCGGTGCTGTGACGGGCTTCTTCACCGTCATCTTCTCGACGGCATCCACCACGGGCGATGGCACAGCTCGGTCGACGGTATCGCCTCTGGCTCCACGAGCCGGGCAAGTGGCCCCCAGCTGCTCAAACGCGTTATGACTTCGCTTCTCACGGGCGTCGAGTTCTCTACCCGGGAGAAATCCAATACGCTCGACGGAGACGGTCGAGAGTGCGCTCAAAGGTCTCTGCGAGGGCATGGGAGCCGCGCCGAGCCACGCTGTCGTTGACGTTGTAAAGGAAAACAAGGCGAGCGAATCCGAGGGACTGCTTCTGCCCGCGCCGAGCACGCCTCCGCGAAACAGCACTGCGCTGCCGGACATATCGCCCAACCCGTTCCCGGATCCCGTCGCGTCTCTGGACACACATACCTCTTACATATACGGCAGCATTGGGGTGAACGCGCCTGTGGAGGAGGCTGCGAGGGAAGCGGAGGCGGTTCGAGCTGTGACTGTGCTCACTGCGCGGCGAAAGAAGAAGAGGGCGGACTGAGTAGAGGTGAAACGAGATTAGTCGATAGAATGTGTGCCTCAGGGGCGCCTGGTTTGATGATCGCTGCATTTCCAAAAAGAAATTCGATTCTCCTTTTGTAATCAGGTTGTTTTTAATTAAACGCTAAATCCCCCCCGTTGGCATTCCTCCCACTTGCTCATCGTCAACGACAACCATCACGCTCCCCTCGAGACCGTTGCAGGCGTCCTCGAGCCCCTCTTCTTGACGACCACCCGTCGCTGTCACCTGCTCGTCGCCATGTCACTCAACCACTCTAGCATGACGACGCACCCAAGCCAGTCCCTGCCGCCCGTGAAGTCAAGCCTGGCGTCATGCAAACCCGCGCTCAGCTCGGCGAGAAGAAACGTCTCAACAAGAATCACTGAACAACCCTCACTTTCCTTTTACCACCCTCACCTTTCCATTTTCTCTTCCTATTTATTGGTTCACACGGAACTAGTCCTTTGAACTCCCTAACTTATTCGTCTCGAGCAACCAGATATAATATATAAAGCAAGACGTGGCATCGGTTTTATAGCACATAGTAGGAAGATTAGTACGGTCAAGATTCCTGTAGTAGTACAAGGATGTAACGGCCACGCTAGGCCTCGCTCCCCGCTTCAATGTTATATGTAGAACATCATCTCCTTGATATTATCGTGCAACTGGATGAACGAGGGTGTCAATGAGCACTCATATCCAAAGCAAAAAGATCGCACTTACCCCACTTCCCCAGGCCTTCTTTGCGGCCTCGAACACCCTCCTCTCCCTCTCCTCCTTCTCCGCCTTCCTGTCAAGGAAGCCCTTCGGCAGAGGTGCTTGTCCGCCTGCCGTGGTAGCCGCATCCGAAGCCAGAAAGTCGTTCAAGTAGCATCGTCCTCTCTCGCATGCCAGGTCGGCATAGTATGCAGCGGGTATCAAGCTAACCGCTTTCGTGGCTCGGGCGTAGAGATAGCTGGTATCGTGTGTTCCCTGTTGGATCTCGTCGGCTGAGAGATTATTCTCATCGTAGACGACGGTGTAGTGAGTGGACTTCACGAAGCCTTGTAGGCCTGCGTGCGCTTGCAAATAGAAGTCGAAGTCGAATCTTGGGAGCANGCAAATTGTCAACCAAGATGGAAAGAGGATTGTCGATTACAACTTACACCCCAGTGATCCCTTTGTCAACAACAGTTCCAGGGCGAGTGTTCCCGTTCTTATCNGCGTATTGGGAGCTCGTGGGCCAGAACCTACGTCACTATNGTCAGGCATGCGTCNGTAANNCCAGGGGAACCTCATCCTTACTTTGCGTGATGTCGTTTCCTATGANNATACCCNAGAANGGTAAGTAAAGTGCTCATTCNACTGGACAACTAGCCAACACGTACCCGCAAATGATGATANTGAGCGAAGGNCTNTAGGGCTTCCCGCGAGATGCGGTNGACAGCTTCTTGAAGGCGGTGAGGATTGCCGGGAGCTCGTTTTCGATGACAATATCGAATTGCCCCTGTGATCAAATGGCACTCATGAGCGGTCGCCCATGGCACAAGCGTGGAGATGAAGACATACCTCGGACACCCCATCACGGTACACAAACATGCGTTCAGGGAGGACTTTGTTCTTGCGCTCGTAGAATCGCAGTCGCTCCACTATCATGTCCGCCAGACCATCCACCATCTTGAGTTGAANACATAGAGCAATAAGCCTCGAGAAAAACCAGAAAGGAACGGCAGGACTTACCTCCTGTTTTCCCTTCTGGATTTCAAGACTAGCAGGGAATTGAACGAAGTTATCGTCGGTACTTGCGACGACAGCGGCGATGGAAGGGGATCCATCTTTACTGCCTGGACCTGGGTGTGTGACGTCTATCCCGACCATAATGGTTTTCTTCTTCCTAAGCCATTTCATCGCATTCTCCTCCAGCTATGTATGCATCGTAAAGATTTGTGAGTAATCCACTCTTATTGGCCGGGAGTGCTGGCTCACCAAGTGGTTGACTCCGCCCAGCTTGGTATTGACCTTGAGCGCGACGTTCGATANATATTGATCCCGCTTGTTTCCATGTTCGTGACTGTCCAAAGCCTTTGGCAGTTGGAGGTGAATGGTCATGATACCCAGTTCCACGTCTCCGATTTTCTGTTGAGCTCCGGTCAGGGGCAATAACCAATGGACTTTGGGATGAAACGAACCTTGATACCTGGATAGATGAAGTTATCCCGCTTCTCCAGCAGGACGAGCATGAAGTCCGGACGCGGTTCATTCCGCTGAGCACTTTGCTCAAGGGTGGTCTTCAGACCGTTTCTGATGATTGTGAGTGCCCTCAGCCGACCGGGATCTTCATCGAGAGTTGGAAGGGTTGTAATCGGCAACAGCTTGGGAAGCGAGTCTGGTATAACAACGCCTGCACTCTTCATCTTAGCCTTGAAATCGCCGACCAGTTGCTTCAGCCTTGGATCCTGATTGTCGCGGATGGCATAAGGGGGCGCTCCCCTGTGCCACTGTTCCTTCAAAACCAGCACCCACCACGCCTTTGCGGTTCCTCCGACTCGGAACTTAAGGTCGACAATGTTCCAGCTGCCGTTGTTAGCGCGGATGGGGTTCCCGCGGTACTGAACACTCGGAGGTGGAAGNTCCCGACCAGGGACCACAGCCATTTCTGGGTCGACGCTGATTCCAAAGCCTTGTTGAGGATGGGCTGCAGGTGGATTGAAGCCAAGGACGCTGAATCCTGTAGTCGTGATGGCTTCACCGGCTTGCTTCGGTCGAACGCTCGCTATCTTGACAATGTCCACTTTGTCGCGGTAGGAACACCCGTCGTCTATGTCGCAGAGTTCTGCTGGGGTCCAGTTCGGTTTCCTCTGTGTACCGAGATTCACAACGGGCAGGTCAGCAGGGTGTTTGAGTGTTATCCCGTATTCTGCTCGCTCGTAGTTAGCTTCCGAGATTCCTGTTAATATTTGACTCACTCTTCTTGAAGAAATTCTCGACACTAATTTTACCTCCATACTCCTGACAATCAAAAAAGGTGTTCCTAGCAGTCGTAGTTCCAATGGCCTCAATCTTCTTGCGATAGTTAAGATGACGCGTTCGAACTTTAATGCTCCTGACCATGGCCTTCGAGAGGGTGGGCATGCTACCATGCGATCTTTCGCTGAAGTTGAGAAGCCTGTCAGCCAGATTTCCGGGCTCGACAAACGCTGTCATACACGCGTTACTGTATTTGATTCAGCTCCTAGCAGAAAGTATGAGGTACGAACGACATACACATTGACCATGAGCTGCTTGAATCCCGGTCGGACAGATACGAAGAACCCTTGTTTCAAGTACAAGTCGCGGGTGAAGGAAATCTTGGGAGTTTCACTGGACGAAGGGAAGAAGAATCGGCTATGTCCCACTCGCACACCAGTACGCTGTGCTTGCTGCTGCAGTACCAGGTTCAGAGATGACACCAAAGGCAAAGGGTCGTAATTTCGACTCTGAGGGTTACCGTCCAGATACCTGTTTGACAGTTCAGTGCACTATAGCCTCGGAAAGAACAAACCCACTTTGTCAATTCACCCATCTTCAGTTCATCGAGAAACTTGATAGAGACGATATATGTCGTGGCATCGTCGGGGACCTTCACATTGTCATAGTCTGTATATCGAACCTGGATGTCAAGTGGCTGTGGCAACTTTTGGGCAGACACCAAGCGCTCGCTCTTGTCGTGTGCTATGTAGCCTAAGTGCGGTTTGCACAGCGGGCTCCTCTCCAGCAGCTGAAAGATACGCGCTTTGCGCGCGCCCAACGCCTGCTTGGGCGTTATTTCGACGGTATACCTGTATACGGGTCCTTTCGGAAGCCGCACAGCAAAGAAGTTGGCACGGAGGGTGATAGGTGTTCCACGCGTGCCGTAGCCCGGGCGTAAAGGCCTCTCCGGACTAGAGACGGTCAACTTCGCAAAGCTCGAAATCAGCGCCTGTTGGGTGTTGTCGTTGAGACGCGGGGGGAGTTGGGCCGGGACGCCCTCTTTGAAGATGACAGGACCGGAGAAGCCACCTCGTCCACCGCCAGGAGGACCGCCTCGACCTCTATTGTCATACCCGCGCCCACCGCCTCGTGGGGGTCCACCTCGGTCGAAACCCCCACCACGGCCACGATGAGAAGGAGCGCCACCCCTGTCAGGAGGCGGCCCTCCACCTCCTCTGCCGCCACCACGGCCTCCACCAGCTCTACCACCTCGATTCATGTCGTGTCGATGTGATAGCGCGAAAGAGAGATCAAACGAGTCAAATCAGGGCCTGCCACGCATTTATATGCATGGTCCAGGGTCCAGCTCACACGCCACCCCGAAGTGTTCGCAGGCGCAGTCCATCTTTTGTATGACTCGTCCTGAGCGCAGCTAGTAATCCCTGCCTAAGTGCGATGGTGCTGTAAAGACCTGTGAATATAGAGAGGAGAGTGNTCGAAGGAATGGAAGTCANCTGCGGTCAAGAACGCTGCACAGTGTAAAGGGCGCGCGCCTCGNGCAGAATTAGGACGGCAAGTGCCGAGCTGAGTATGAACCAGGGGTGTCCGGCACAGTCCGGGACGGTCCGGCCATCTCAACGCGGTCACGGCCTTTCTCAACTCTCACTCCTCAAATGTGGACGACTTTACTTCGNACTGAGCTACAGCTCAAAACTCTGTACAGCCCAATCTCCACTACACCTCATACCGCTCAATGATGCAGACGACCGGGATAGAGCCGAATACCCATCCGACGAAACCGACGCGTTCGCGAGCANGTCACGGAAATCTTCGTTTTCCTCCTGTCTTTTAACCTCTTGGAGCCCCTTCAGTACCGTGGCCATGTCGTCTCTCCACTCNGATATCCACTCGTCNCTCCGGTCATNCGGNCGCATCCGCTGAATCGAGACCCAGGCATCGTTACTGTCTGTGGAGAGGTCACCNCNGTTGCTTTTATCGGCAAACCAAACTAACGAGGACCTTCTGGTGGAAACGGGCGACAACGGCATCAATTGAACCTCAGGACTTTGGAAGCTGTAGTCTGTCAGTCTCTNAACGTAGAGGTTACTGAACCNTNTCTNACTCGACAATATCCATGCTGCCTCTCTCGACTCGGNGCTGCNTTCTCGCNGACCTCCCTAGGCGCTTCGGAGTAGTNGATAGTGGGGTGNCCGGGCTCTGGACGGCAATTCCATCGTCTTNTCNGGATGGTGGGAGGGGAAACTGAATGAGAATATCCAGCAGCTTCGCCCGTGCGGGCCNCTGAAGTGGTCCTTTTGGCGGCGCGTTTTGAGTCGGCATTANGATGGTTGGGACCACGGACGTACCATCCGNACNGGCCTTGAAGCCAGCTTTTGTAGCCAAGGCCTTCAAAATAGGGGACGCGGATGTCGGTTCTGCGTGGCAGTGTGTCAGAGANAGTTTAGCAGAAGTGCNGGNCTAACCTTTCGCTTCATCCTCGCTGATNAGGCTAATCTCGACGACGTCGTCCTGATCGTNCCCCGTCGCGACAGATTTCCGGATGGCTGGATCGTATAACCACGGGGCCTCCCCTTCTTGGCATGCGTATCAGTCATGTGAAGCGAGACAGCGTCATGAACGACATACTCTCGCGGGTGCTAGCACTGTCCTTTTCGGCGTCTCCCTCTTTAGGCTTTCTCCNGCGNCGACCGACACATCCAATAGTGAAAACNTTCAGTAGGGACGATGTGTANTTGCAAAAGAATGTGGGTATAGGATTCATATGGATAGCTGGGGAAGGGAAAGGNAAAGGGAACAAAAGGAATNGAAATCCATTAGGATGGTATAAAGTTGACGACTCGGAGANGGCTGACCCAAAGGGCCNTCAAGACTAGTGGACTGAATATCATTGCCGCCCTGCCTTGTGGCAATACTGCCCATGTCATCCCCACTCCAGGTAATCCTGACTGTGATTCCCGAGCTTTTAGCGTGGNAATGGCCTCAAACCTTCCTCTACAAGCGTCGCCACAGGCGAAATGAAATCGCCCANATAGGAAGCNTGTCCCCGGACCAAACATGGTCCCACAAGCTCGCATGCCTGATGATCGATCGGGCGCTATCTNGTCCTTGAACCTGAACTCTCAGCTACCGCAAGTCACCTCTGAGCCTCAAAATGTCATACTCGCCGTTCTTCCGGATACGAACCCTTTGAAGCCCTCGAACGAGCCAACGGTACGCAAGCATAAACTTCTGTGACAGGCCGATCAGGCTAAACTGACCCAGATCCCTTGTTTCCAGCCCCGCCTTCCCTTCTCACCTCGCATCGATCGGTGTATTGCGCGTGTGGATATAACATATGCCCCACGTTCCCAACGATACTCAGCGATAACACGTCGCCTGACACCTTTCCACCCCTGGATCCAGTCGCCTGGGGTTGGTGATTCCTGCCGATAACGCCAGTATCGTCGCCGCGAAGAAGATCACGACAGGCCACGAGCCAGTTTACCTCCGATCCACTATCTATCCATCTTTAAGCCGAACTACTCGCTACCTCTCTCCCTTCTTCTCTCGCATATTTAGGGCGGTCCAGAATCCAGCCTAATGGCGACTCTTCTGTCCATGATCGACCAGGAGTACCACGATCGCGAATTCCAATTGCAATTGCAGGGTGGGGGACCGACTGTCAGCAATCCGTCATGCACCATCCCATCGGAGCTCTTGTCGGAAATATTTCTGCAATGCGTCGACGGTGCCATGGACCCGCTGAATACCATTTATATCCCTCTTCTGGTATCACAGATCTGTACGCGATGGCGCAAGACGGCGTTAGCTACACCTCGACTGTGGTCGCGCCTATTCCTCCAGCTTGGTAGCGGACCGGGAACCAGGAGTCGGAGCAATAGTGCCAGCAGTCTTCTCTCAACGCGCTCCTTCCAAACCTCATCTCCGCCAACCAAGCGCAAGCTCGAGCTAGTCCGGGAGTGGTTGGCCCGGTCAGGAGCATGCCCTCTTAAGGTATACCTGCTCTGCGAAGAAGGGATGTCGTTCGACCCTCTCAGTCCCATCCTCAACGCATTGATGGAGCACTCGGAGAGATGGCAGGATATGTGCCTCTATCTCCCCCACGCCTCCTTCAAGGCGCTCACTCGCGTCCGCAGACGCCTCCCTCTGCTCCGCGAACTCAGCTTCGGAACAAGTGACGACGAGCCAAGCGAGCTGGCTGGAAAGTGCGATGCATTCTCCGTAGCACCTCGGCTACGCTCTCTCGAGTTTGTCAATTGCTCGCCCCTCGCATTCAAGCTCCCATGGTCGCAGTTGACCACGATTCCGATGATGGTGGTTAGCATTGACGACTGCATCGACGTCCTTCTGCAAACCTCTAGACTCGAACACGGCGGATTCCTATTTATTGATGGCTTCCCATCCGTCCACGGCAGAGCATTTCGCCACCAACATGAACACATCCGGGAGTTTTCGATCATGACCCCGCCTGGCAACGAAATGGTCGACCTCCGCGGGCTGTTCTCTCAGTTGTGCTTCCCCCACCTAGACACGCTACACATATTGAACTTGCGTTCGCCATTCTGCATCGAGTTCGTGTCATTCCTCTCCCGGCTGAGGTGCCTCCGAACACTGCATCTACGGAAGACAGCGCTCTTGGACCACCAATTGGTGCAGGGTCTGAAGTACCTGCCAACCCTCACCTCCCTCATCGTGTACTCGGCATCATCACCAGAGGCTCCGACTGTCACACACAATCTGCTCAGCGCGCTGACATGGGGAGAAGGGAACACTGGCGAGAGGCTGCTGCCACTGTTGACGAAGCTGGAGTTGACGATTGACTACAATGTGGCGGATGATTTCATCGAAATGGCGATGTCCCGGGTGCTAGTGACGGAAGATGGGCAGGGTCCGGCCCCGGGGCGACTCGAGTCGATAAGGATTAGGCCTACGGAAGGTTTGACAGACCGCATCTATACAGCCTTTGCGCAGATCGCGTCTTACGGAGTTGAGGTATCCGTGGAAGATTTGGCGGGGGGAACAGCTCAGCTGGGTCCTTCGATGTAGATACTTGCATTCGCTTTCAACCTGACTTATTCCATTTCTTACCATCATGTATGTATTTTACGGTCTTCCGTTCCTTCCCTTCTATGGGCTTGCTCTGTTGCATGATTCATATGATGCTCATTCCTATCGCTGTGCTGTATAGTCTACACTATCCAGTCTTGGTCTTATTGTCCCAGCTATGTGCATCAAAGTTAGAACGGGGAAGGCACACATCGAGCTTCCTGAACACTTACATATCAAGGAAGAATCGCCAGAGCACCGAAAACGTCAAACCTTGTAACCCGTTTGCCAAAATCCGTGTCTTCAACCCTCTCCCCAACAGACCGGTCCAGCCATCGGCCTCGACGACGTTACGAGCCGCAGCGACATATCCTATGCGAGTATCATTGACTTGGCGATAGGTCTTGACCACTCTGAGGGAGTTTGATATCGTGTCGGACACGACTGACGCCACGAACCCGATAAAGGCTCTTCTGCTGAGCTTCTGGAAGGTAGTGTGTGCTTCCGGAAGAGCGTCCTCCAGATAGTTGTATGTAGCGAACCAAGGGTAGTGTCCCACGAAGGTAGCCGCAGCCGTAGCCAGGGCACCGTACCATAGGGTTCCCAAGCCGTACCGCTTGATTCGCGCTTTCAAGATCGCGATGCCTGGTTTGCCCTGCGCCTGGAGCGTCGTCTTGACTGTGTCAATGGGCGTCAGAACAATCCTAAACGCTGCTGCTGCAAGCGAGGCGAAAACGGTTTGTATAAAAGCAGGGAGGCGTCTGAGGAAGGGATTTGACCGCAGAAGGGCGAGAATACCAGCGTTGGCAGCAGTGTCCCCAAAGCGTGAGATTGGGCCTTGCAGAAGAGCAGCGCTGAGGCCCTGGTAGTACCGAGTCCATCCTCCATCAGCGTAAAGGGTGGTCGCAGCTGTCGTTGTGGATGTACCGAAGCGGTACTGGTAATTCATTATTGTACGCAGGGGCTGGAGGCACGGTCAGCCGAGATTCAGAGCTGACGGGGCTGAAGCGCAATACCATGAATGTGAAAACCTGCAGGATCATAGCTAGAAGCTTAAATCAGCGAAGGTTACCACAGAGAGCGCAAGAAGATGCTCACCGGCTGCGCCACTAAGACCGCCTCCCAAAGCCTTCTTCAATGCGCCCTTCAGGTCAAACTATAGCATCTGCCAGTAAGCACGGTACGCTAAGCCAGCCAAAGCAGTCCTACCTCAGTGTCGCCAGTGTCAATTAGGTGCTTGATGAGTAGAACTAGGCCTGTGAGTCCGAATAAGGCGACGACGACTTGAGCAATGAACGTATTGCTGTTATACGCTGTCCTTTCGTCGTCTCCAACCTTATCATGCTCACCCACCCTTGCTTCTGGCACTTCCACGGCGCCATCTACCGCGGGTGTGACTTGAGGGCTTGGCTTGGGGCTTGAGTCAAGCAACGGCTGGNGTTCTCCATCCTGNGCGCTCATAATGGTCGCCCACTGTCGACGTTGCCGTCTGAGCTACACTGGGTAGCTGGAGGTAGAACATGGCGTCAGTTCAAGCTGCTCAGTCATCATCCCCTTAAGCTGATGGCCNTCGGGAGCTAACCGGTTCTCGATCTTATCTTATCTCATGTATGGAAGTCATTGACATGGAAGTCCGAAATCTCCCTCGGAGTCTGTGCCCGGAGTTCACGCAAGACGACCATCTTACCACCCTTCCCTTCTTGCCTTNCTANTCCCAGCNGTGGAATTNGGGAGCTCAAAGTGCCAACGTCAACCCACGAAACANTCATCAGACTGCCAGCCGTCTCAGGGAANAGGAAGACTGGGACAATATGTTCAGACCTNCAAGCTNCCGTTTTGGAAGCTGCNGNCAGTGTCATCCTCACGAGTTTCATGCCCACAATGACACACAGCGACACACTATTCTGTCGGAAGATGCGATTACTGTCCTAGGTTGATGAAATCCTACCGCCTGGATCCCTACTTGTTCGCNATTCGAAGCCAGCATGGCAGAGCCAAATGAAGAAGTCCAGTACACTCAGAGTAGTCGGGGAGCTAGCTTCTACGCCAACGCGCACAGCTTCGCTATCGGGCAGCAGAACAACGTGGCAGAGGGCGCAACATTGATTGTAAATAACATAACCAATATTCACAGCAGCGACTTGGACTCTTGTATGTCTAATATTCCCTCAATGACCGGAAGTTAATCCACCCTGACGANTCGGACCGAACTGTTCTCACAGACCTTAAAGAGAAACTCAACCCTATACCCGACGCCTCACACATGCGAAACATCGAGACATCTCCTCCTCACTCTNTTTGCTTTCCTGGAACGAGGGAGACCGTCTTGAAGGAGATTAAATCCTGGGTAGACCGCAGCGTTGCCTCCAAGGAGCCCAGCAACNTTCTATGGCTCTACGGCTACGTTGGATCTGGAAAATCCGCCATTGCTCAAACCATTGCGGAGAGGTTCGCGAAAGAGGGACGACTAGCTGCGAGTTTCTTCTTTTTTTCGTGCCTCAGGAGATAGAAGTAAAAGCGCCAGATTTGTGAAGACGCTGGCATTTGACCTCACCAGAGCTGTACCCCAAACAAAACCATCGATTACGAAGGCGATCAAGGATTACGCCGGTCTTTTGACTTCTAGTCCACTGGAACTCCAGTTTCAGCATCTCTTTTTAGAACCCTTTCGCTCTGCGTTATGGAACCCGAGCGAATTCGTCAAACGGCTTGTAACAGGACCTATCGTCACTGTCATCGACGGATTGGATGAATGCGAAGACCGCAACGAGGTTTCCAGCTTCTTGGACCGAATGGCGGCATTCTACGAAGAACATCCTCGTACGCCCCTTCGATTCTTCATATCCAGTCGCGTGGAGGAGCACATACGCTTACGCATGGAGAGGATTGGTATCCGCACTCGGGTACAATCCGTCGACCTTGCTCGCCATGGGACTGAGGAGGACATCGCTTTTTTTGTGCACGGGAGGTTCAGGAAGGCTGCGGAGGAAGACCGTATTATTCGGTCGTATGGAGATTGGCCGACAGTCGAGGAGCGGCAGAAGCTCGTTAAGATGGCTGACGGCTCCTTTATCCTAATCTCAACCGCGTTGAGCATGATTCTGGGGCGTACCAGGGACGGGCGAACAGCCAAAGACAAACTGTCCACCGCTCTCAATTTGCCAACAGGACTGGATGCGGCCTACGCCGCCGTTCTGGACCAAGCGAAAGACATACCTCACTTTACCACTGTCTTGTGGACGGTCATCTTGGCTTGCCACCCCATCAGCATCTACCAGCTCGCTGACCTGCACGGCATCGACGAAGATAGGGTCACCCCTGCTTACGAAAATCTACACGCTGTCCTTCAAGTCCCAGACGACCCTTTCCAGCCTGTCACAATATGCCACTCATCCTTCCGAGAATACGTCTCTACAGCAGAGCGCTCTGGTTCTTTCTACGCGCCCCCCTCCTTCCACAGGGTCTTAGCGTATAAATGTTTCGAGCATCTCAACCCACCGAGGCGTGACAGCAGACGGTCTGCCGCTGATTATGCTCTAAACTCATTCAGTTCGCACTGGACAGCATACCTGCATCATTGCATCGCCGATGCCCCGGACAAGCTCAAGCCACAGATTAGAGACCTAATTGGACAATTCCAGGCTACCCATCCTTCCTCGGCTCGCTTCATCGACCTCATTTTTATTATATACGCCTTGTTGGACCACGACTGGATTGGTTCCACTGTGGGGAACGACGAGAAGAGCTCAATTGTCGGAATTGGCCAGGTCGTAGACCACCTGATCGCCCCAGGGAACAATGCCATGCCACGACCCCTAGTTGTGAACATGATTGGTGCAGTCGACGAAACACTGACCGCCATACCAGAGGAAACTAGTCGTGAAGAGAGGCTTCTACTTGTTTTAAAGTCCCGCAATCCTCCCCTTGCGGACATATCGCAGGCGCTTCCCTACCATACAGTCCTTGTGAAGTGCTGCACCCCTCGACTCTTCACGCGCAACAAAGGCGCTGGGATCCCTATCATCTTCCTTCCAATCCGTGGAGAACTTGTTGGTGACCTCTACGTATCCGACTATGCTTTTCGGTTTCTCGGGTTCCACCTAGCCATGGCCATCAAGCACGATCCGAGCTTCATTCAAACCTCCCTCTTCAGCGATAATAGCTATTGGAGTGCGAATGCCACCCGCAGAGAGCTGACACCGTTCGAGTATATGGTCCATCAGCGCAAATATCATGGGTTCAGAGATCCCAACCCTGTTCATTTCCGGGCATTCAAAGCCAACTTTGAAATGGCTGTCTCGGCAGTCGAAGAAGTCTTGAAGGTGGGTATCTTCTTCCAACTCGTACTGCACGTCTAGAAGTCCTATGTACCTGACCGTCAATGTTGGCCATCACCTGCAGGAAAGGAAAGTGCCCGTCTTGCATTCCCCCGAGAACGACTGGAAGTTCATCAGCATGGCGAAAAGTACAGGCAAAGCGAACTTTTGGGTCTATTCATCGGTACTCGTACATTCTGCTAGTCTCCGAGCGTAGCGTGGCTAATGGAACGACGTATGTAGGCGAAAGAGGACTACACTGTATTCAACCTTTGGATTGTGAGAATACTAAGTCTGTTCTCGTTCCAACGCAGCTCATGCCTCTGAACAGGGTTACAGCAATATTGCAAGATGTTACATACAACGCATTGAGGGCACACACAACGACAGTAAATGTGTACTGCATCGTCAGTATAACGAAGCGAGAGGTGCGGTGGCATAGTTCCACCTGGATAAGCGTTTGGCCCTCGTGGAAGTCAGCTCCGCGTAGCGCTTCCATGTGGACTATAGTGCAATCGATTAGATGAATCTGAAATTCTGATGAAGCCATTATGCCTGTTCTTACTATCCACAACTGTTAATCTCGTCGCTTGATGAAGGCGACTGGGATGAGTTCGCCTTTCCTTGGGTCTGCGGTAACTTCAATGGCCTGCGAGGCGTGCGCAAGCGGAGAGGAAGAGAGCGCAAAAGCGGACTCCTAACAGGTGTACGCGTACGTGGAGGCTTTTCGTGTTTCAGAGTCCCGCAGCGGCGATTGTTTCGGGTATTTGCATCGCCCACAACGTGGAATGGCTTCGTAAAACTGTGAAAATCAAATTTCATTGCACCTCATGACGTCCAAGGAGGGTCGTATGGCCAGATCTGGTGCACCGGAGGAAGATAGAAAGTATCCAGAACAGTGAAACTAACAGCGAGCGGGAGACACACAATGCCAGGACCTGCCCATGACAAGGGAGTGTAGAGGTCTAGCACTCTTGCTACCGGGAGAGGAACGTTGGATCGTGATGGCCGCTGCTTATCAGCATGAGTGGACGAGGACGTGGACCCGCCGCTGATTGTTACTCCGGTACAAGGATGCGGCCATTGTTGACCTCCAGTAAGCAATTGGGCGATGAATGACGTGCCTCAGAGTCTCCAGTAGGCTCGTTACCAGTCGCTACTTGTACAGACCGGGTACTGCGACAGTAACGGCTGAGTCAAACAGGGGTACTGGACTCGCAACTGGTCCAGTGCTACCAGTCTACTTGGTAGGTGTTCCCCCCCTCCGGACAAGTAGCTGGCTGTGCGAGTCTGAGTCTCCAGCGTTAATGCGGTATCAGAAACCAAGTAAGATGTGGTGTCGCGTTAATTGACATGTCTGGAACGGTGCCACATTACGCTGTGATAGATAAGATTCCCAGCTGTCGATGCGGTGGAGGGGTCCCCAGTCGTGGTGGCACCAGGTGGTGGTTGTTAGGAGGCAAGTCGATCGTGGGAACGCGACTCAGTCGGTCACATCAATTCAACGACCCCCGAGCCTCCGGACTCTCTCGAGCTCACGCAACCTCCTTGACGCTTGCCCAGCGCATGCGCCACTATCACTGACATCGAAGTTTCCGTCTTTTGTAGAGGAACAATCTCTCCTCTATAGCACTTTCCAGACGTTTTGACGATCTCTCCCAGCTTGTCGATCTTGCTTCGCTTTTCCCGGACGCCTTCGAATGCTCGTGACGAACAACGCTGGTCGTACACACGAGCTGCAGTCCGACCCCAGCCTTTTACTGGTTTTCGAGTCTACGGAACTCGTAGAGTATACCCTGGGCATGGACAGGTCCCCGTACCTCGTATCGATGCCCCTGTACCAGCCAATCACTGCGTTGACTACCGATTGGAACAAATTCTTGGTCGCTTTCTCTGCCTTGGTTTATGGTCGGTGCTAACTCCAACCGTTTCTTCAGCTGTTCAATCATAGCTTACATGCACTTCTCTGTAGGCCATGGGGCTCTCAGGAGTAAAGGGATTCCGTACGCCGGCATCAGCGAATATAACCTGATGTACAACTCGGTGACCAATCAACCTAAGCTTTGTGATTTTGATTTTACGCACTCCTCTGCAGAGTCAGATTCCAGTTATGGTGGGAATGAAGGCGGCCCAATGTGGTACCCTGGCACTGGTACCTGGATTTTTACAGCAAGCGAACTGCTTGACCAGGATGTGATGCTCGGATGGGTACAACCTGAATACAGGCACGAGATAGAATCTTTCGTCGCCATCCTTGTTTGGATCGCCTTCCGGTACTACAAGGGTAAACGGCGTCACCATCCTCCACTGGAGGAATGGAATCGAAAGGAGTATGGCGTGTACAGGTGCAAGGAAAATAGGGAAGGCTCATACTCAAAGATAAAGCGCGGAACTATACTAGTTCCTGAAGGGATCCCGCCAACTCTTTTAGGGATAATCGGCCAGGCGATGCAGCGAATGGTATTTTATCGCGTACGGGCGGAGTGCTTCTCTCTTCACTATGATGTGGAGCTAGGGTCAGCGGAAGACATTTTCCCTGGGAAGACCCACGAAGACATGAATGGTCTCCCTCTCCTCCCCGACGTCCTCAAGTGGCAATTATTCGCCTACTGCAAGGGCCTTCCCGGTGGGAACGACTTCACGAAACTCTGGGAAACTGTTTCTCTTCCTATACCCCTCCCGACTTGCTGAACTTTGGACAAACCAAGTCCATTGCCTTCGTTTCGTCATGCATCCGTCGAGTGATCGTATGTTTAGCATGGCAGATTGGAATAGTAATAACTATTACAATGACTCCTTTCATACCATATTCAATGTAATCTCCGCCTTTTTGCAACAGCTGCTCAAACATTCGTCGATGTGCAGTCCTGGCGTAATCGGGAACTACCAGAAATACACTACAGTGCACAACCTGCCTGAATCAATCGTGGGAAACCCATTGTTCAGAGAACCGGCGGCGTTCGCAACACCAGCACTCTCTCACTGACATATATCTCATCACACCGCAAAGTCCCCTCAGTCAAGCTTGTGTCCCCAATCCTGCTTTCCTCTGCCATACTCGACTCAAGCTTGGACGAAGCCCTCCTCACCATAGACTTGACTCCAGCCGGATCTGCGATGGCCAGCTCGATTGAGCAAGAAGCCATGATTACTGGAGACAGAGACGGAGTTGCCCTCGGGCCTAGATACAGGTCCACGTAGCTGAAGGTTTCGGAAGCCAAACTTCCTAGCCACCATCTCCCGTCGATCTTGACTGTCCAACGGTATTCTTACATGGAGCCCGTACTCGTTTGTTACGCTGTCGTTGAAGGATATGGTAACCCAAAGGCAAGGAGACTCCCTTATCTTGTCAATATGCCCCGGTTTATTCCATCACTACGCTGACCACCGATTGGGACAAGTTCTTGTTGGCCTTCGCCTCTCTAGTTTTCCGTAAGTGCCATTTGTTGAATTTCAGTCTGTTCGCCCATAGATGCTTAGTCACATTCGTCGCAGGTCATGGCATTCTCAAGAGTCAAGGCATGCCATATGCCCACACCAGCGTGGACAACACGATCTACGACCCGGTGACTCTGAAGCCAAAGCTTTGCGATTTCGATCTTTCGTACTCCTCCGAGAAAGATCCCTACCTGTGTGAAGGTCAATGCGGACCAACCGGACACCCTGGCACTGGAACCCGGATCTTCATAGCAAGAGAACTACTTACTGATGCTGCGATGAGGGGCGAAGTGCGACGCCTGTACAGGCATGAAGTAGAATCATTCATCGCAGTCTTGGTGTGGATCGTCTTTCGCTTTCACCAAGGGCAACGGAGGCGCAACCCGCCACTAGAAGCATGGAATCAGACCGATTTCCTACTGTGCGGTACCAAGAGAGAAGATTCGTACGTCCAGCTGCAGCACGGAGCCCTACCAGTTCCCAAAGGACTTCCACCGACCATCTTTGAAGTAGTCAACCAGACAGTAAAAGAGATGAAGTACAGCAACTCCGCAGCGAATTACTTCGCTATGTCTGTAGAAATGGGAAGAGAGATGCCTCGGGTCCTCTCAGGGAAAACTCTCCAAGACTTCAACGATCTCCCTCACATGCGTGACGTCCTGACATACCACTTGTCCACACCTACTGCCAGGATATTCCTAGGTGCCCTGGTTTCCAAGGGATTCCGGAGAAAGCAGTCCCCACCCCGCAGCGTCACCGACGACTCGACCATTGTACTAGCAACCTCGTCAACCCCATTCCGTCTTTGTTATGTTCCTAAAAGGCTGCAAATNNAATGNCATACNTCCGNTAGCCCTAAGCAATNCAGCATTTTCGCCGGATNGTAGTATATCGCCGCAGTTCNTTTTGCCGCTGTACATACTTCCACTTTGCACCCTTTCTATGTGACCCTGATACATGTTTGACACCAGGTCCCNGACTGGGCGCCTCGGTAGGCAGTGCACTAACACGGGATGATCAATTGCATCTGCCACGAGTCACCCTCGTTTCTCTTCAANCNTTGCTCCCCGCCCCTTTTCTTCCAGAGCAGAGGTGNCAGAATGTCCCNAAATTCTGAACCTTGCCCGAACGGCACATCCAAGGATGCATCCATGGCCGACGAAAGTGAGCATCTGGGCGAAAGGGCCATCTATCGTGTTGCTTCACCAAAGCTTCATGGCATAACCTACCTTACCACCGACTGGACAAAGTTCCTCAGTGCCTACAGGGTTCTCGTTTATGGTGAGCCGCGGCCCATNTTCCAACGACTATCCGCACCTCTGTGGCCGTGTGGACACTGAANAATCCCCCACAGAGNATGCCATCCTCTGGAGTGTTGGCATTGAGTACAGGGACATTACCCAATGCANTTTGCTCTGGGATGCAAGNGCTCGAAAGCCGATTCTGTGCGACTTCGACATCGTCGACGGAGACCATACGGAGAGGCNGATTGCCAAAGTCAATGGGCACCCCTGCTCTCAAAAGCCTACCCAAGCAATGAGAGTCGACTCATGGTGCTTNGCCGCGACAGAGCTATTAAGGGAGCAAAACTATCTCAAACATCAAATCAANTCTCTGTACAGACATGGAGCAGAATCGTTCGTTGCAGTCCTCGTATGGATTGCTTGCCGTTACAAAGACGGGAAGCTGAAGCACAANCCCCCTTTACGAGANTGGACAAGGGCAGGGATCTTTACATTCTGCGGCGTAAGAACTCGCATTCAGACGGCGAGACCAGCCACGTACNATAGGTTAGCATCGCGGAAGGGTGTTACAACGTACGAAGGCCTGCCNGAAGCNATCAGAGAGTGCGTATACTGTACAAGACGATCCGGTCTATGTCGTTCGAGAAATCCGAAGCCGAAGCCTTCAATTTAGCCACGAAACTCGGCATGGAGAAGAGGTATTTCCCGTTGGTTAGAGAAGAGAACATGAATGGGACGCNATATATCTACACCGTCCTCGAGTGGTCCTTGTTCAAGTNGGAACCACATTTCCGCCAAATGTTGCGACATGNTATTCCTCGTGTCCAGCCGTTGTGACTNACACCCCCGCCTGCGAGTGCTATATTTTCTGTAGATATCTACCATTTAGTACCTCNATTGAACATGTTACGACGGCGAATATCCTACTCAAACGCCCTCGATACCTGTCCAAGGTGACGGNACGANCTCGTCTGGCATGGGAACATGGACGGTGAGGTTGATATCCAGTGGCTCCCTTGCTTCNTCNTCATAACCCTGACCCATGCCCTGTTCGAGGTTGTCCTCTTCTTCNTCCTCTTCCTCTTCATCACCACCCTGGCCCCNATNCTTCCCCAACTTTTTTAACCGCTCCACTCTCTTCTTCGCCCCAAGATCCTCCTTGGCCGTAAACCCACACCTCACGCGCTTTAGCCTCTTCACACCTGGTGGAGGGTTCGGGTACCTCGACTCGACAAAATCGCAGAAGAGTGACTGCGAGGCTGCGCTGGTAAGGGATGCGTCNAATGTGATCAGGTTCGGGCAGAGCGTCCGATGCCGGCTCGGATGCACGACGGAATCGATGACTGTGGCAGAACTCGACGATGAAGATGAGGGCGACCCGTGATCATTGGGTATTGCGACGAGGTCGAATAANAGCATATCCTCTGCGCTCATCTTCNCACTATTCTTCTCTTCTGACGCAGAGCCACTTCCTCCCCTCCAAGTATAGTCCTTGACCACGAGCTCTTCCAGCGTTCCTTCGACGANCCGTAGGGACCTGAGTATATCTTGTCCGACAAGATTNACAGATTCAAGGGTAAGTTTTTGAAGGGGTGGACGGCCTGANTGGATGAGGAGATGCACNAGNCCATGTAGTGGCTCGTGGGANGTGAGNGGAAGCGGCCAAGCATCNNCATCCAGNCTCGAACTTNNCCTNCGGTGAGTTCCTGGGCTTTCTTCCTCCNCCGNATCAGCGCTNACNGCNCCTCCNACACCATTCACATCGTTTGNGACTTCATCATCAAGCANACTCCCATTCGTCCTCCCATACACCTCCAATACCNTCAGCCTCGGACACCGCANCCCCGCCATCGTCCTCGTNACATGAAACGACCCTCCAAGACNNTGGTCCCCATCCAAACACANCCTCTCCAGCATCGGCAACGTNGTAACGCGCCTCTGCTTTNTTCCGCCTACGCCCCCCCGCCTTCGCTCCCATCGTTCCACCCATCTAGTGTGCTGGGATGGAGGGGTGCCACACCAGACAAAGGGAACTTGAGCGTGAGCCACTCGAGAGCTACACACTGGGCCAGGAGTATCCCACATTTCGGGATCGTCGGTCGCCCAGAAGAACCCCACGTTAGATTCGAGATATAGACCTTGCAGCGACGAGCAATATATCGACGGTAAGCGTATGCCCCCAGAGAAAAACGTTAGAGACAGCGAAGCCAAGTGAGGTGCGTCGGACGTGCCATCGTCTCCCGCCGAGTTCAGGAATGCCAGAGAGGTCGGCCATGAAGAGGGTACTTCCGTTTCTGAGAACGTTGACCTATTATCCGTCAGACTGAAATGCTGGAGCAGAGGGACATCCTCTGGCTTCAAACTCGCGAAACCGCCATTCCCACCACCCCCAGTAAAGTCGAATATCTTCACAGGGACTTGGAACTCTATTCGCTTCCACCTCCTCGCCAGCGGGAGAAACAAATCAAGGAGTGAAGCGCAAAGGCGCATCTCCGTATCGCCTTCCGATCCGAACCAGACAAAGGAGAGGCTGAGCGGGCATGTACCGGAGCGACCGAGCCACCAGGACACGATCTCGCGTCTACAAGCGAAGCGCGCAGCATTGACCGCACGGGCGTGAGCTTCTTGTGTGAGTGGCCCGCTTCCATGTATCGCCTCCCCATCTTCTCCATTCCCAGTACCATCGCCACCTCCTGCATCCACTGGATCCAAAATGTTTCCTGTGGTGCTGATATTCGGTGGTACGACGTGCAAGCGCGACCAGAGCTCCGGAGTGTTCTCTACTATCCTCCTCCATCGCCTACACACCCTGCCCAAAGTCAGAGGCGCCTCGCTCGCATGCATAACCGCGTTCCGCGTTTCTGGTAGACAGTGCACGAAGATGGCCTGTAAGAGTTCGGGTGGGAAGCGGCGAAACGCCGAGGAGAAGGAGTCGTAGGGTGGCCGCCGCTGCGGTCAGTGAGCNNATGCTTCTCCGTGNNGCGCTNGACAGCTGCGATTGCAGGGATTCAAGTTCTACTTGCATCTTGTCGTGNATGGTGTTGAGGTGGGAGGTGTACTGGAGGAGAGATGTGAGTTCTGACGGCGTCGGGACGTGATTTGTGCGCAGCACAGACTCGAAGCGCGCTGCGATAGAGGTCAGCTCTGTGGGTCTAACGCCTCTTCAGCGCAAAGGTCATGGAGATAGGAGAAAGCTTACAGGACAACGTCCATGATGGTGGTCAGGAACAAACCCTTGCCATAACGTAAACCTGACGGCGTCTAAATTNCGGCACGATCACTGTTCAGAGTCTCCGGCTCGGACGCTCATGACGTTCTCGAATAATTCCGTGAATTAGCTATGGATTAGAGCCGCGATACGAATGTCCCNGTACAGTTACGAATAGCACATCAAGTTAATAGCACATCAAGTTAACGGAAGNATACACCACCCCACTACAACTGCGTGAAGGTCTGCGTNCGACTCAAGGTCCTCTTCAGCCCTCTCTTCTTGAGNGCGTTAGGACGATCATCCTGTTGCTCCCTCATCCTGCGCTCCTGCTCCTCCAACTCCTCTAGTGGNGGGGTATCGACCCTCGGGANGGGGNACNGGCCTCCCCTGCGATTGTTGCTGACTCTCGATCACACTGGCGGCGTCGGGATATATCTCGGGGTCATATGAAGACAAGGGAGCGGGGTATTGCTGCGCCGTCTGTGACGGGTGTAGGGATTGNGATAACTCTTCTTCGTCANATCCCCACTCATCTTCAATCCTCTTTCTCTTCTCGCCGACCTCCATCGCTNGGCCCTTGCCTTTCCTCATCCNCTCCATGGACTCCTCCACCTGCCGGGCATCCCTCTCTCGCATCTCAGCTTCGATATCGTCGTTTCTCCTCGCCCTATCAATCCTGTTGTACTGGAACCTCTTCGCAGCGACCATATAATCCAGCGTCTTCCCTGTTGGCGGCTTCTGNTTTGTCCGGTATTTGAGCACATACGGATGTTTGGGCTGCGAATCAAANTTCTCCAGCTCCACCAAGTCCATCGTCTGCGCTCTTGCTTGAACCTCCTCCATGCTTATCCATCCGACATCCAATAACCNGCGCAAGATCTTGGGATTCAGGGGGTATTCCCGGTTCCTCTGCCTCATGCGGTACTCGTATTCCACATAACTTTCGTCCTGGTCAAAGAGCTCGGGGATAACCGTGCGAACGGTGGGCATCATCGGCGGTGGTTGGGTTTCATGTGCAAAATCGCGGATTTTGATTCCATACGACTCGAGNTTGTTGGTGAGATACTCCGGTTCGGGATCGTCCACTTCGGTTGGTGCGGGTGATGCGGATCGGAGCTGACTCTGACTCTGGCTCCAGTTCGAGCCTTGGCTTTCAGGNTCTGACAGCTCTTGCACGGGTGGCTGCGGGAATAGGGAAGGTCGGGAGNCGTTCGGAGAAGGCGGAGCGANGTNCGGGAGGGAGNACAATGGGGATGGGGTATCCAATGGTAAGCATCCGAACTGATGCTCAGCAAACGACCAGAAACTCACACATTGCTCCGTTCCCATGAACAGTTCAAACCCCGTATAACCCATGCTCGGTAAATCCAGATGCGACTGCGACCGTTTCACAGACGAGTTGCTTCCTCCGGCCGTGAAGTACTCGTCTGTCATTTGGGCATCGGTCATGTTGACGTCGTCATCAAAAGTTCCACCAAAGTGAGGAGGCTCTGAACGAGCTCGCTTCCTGGGGCTTGGGCCGTCTTCCTCGTGGCTTGTAGCTGTGTGGCTGGGCCCGGCGATCCCTACTGTGGCACCACCATGGGTGTGCTGCTGGTGATGCTTGTAATGACGGGGGTATTGTGGCGTAGGTCGCATTCCAAATGACGTGAATCCGTAGTGAGGCGATTTCGTGCAGGGCGATGGGATGGTAGTAGTGAAAGAACCAGTTGCGGACGGCGATTTCAAGGTCATCGTGGCCATAGTGATATGTCCTGAACTGGAATCCTAGTGACTGGTAGCGAGAATCGTAATCCGCAAGTCAAGATCCGGTATTCCTGGTTGTACTCCAGGCGGATATCTCTGGNGAGGACAGGGGGGAAGGT
>JANDKE010002048.1:0-11314 GCA_027627275.1 Coprinellus aureogranulatus | reverse complement strand
TGATTTCTCTCTGTGATGCTGCACGAATAAGTAGAGGTTGAGGATGAGCAGTTCCTGGGTTAATATATTGATGGTGATTACAATTTCTAGGGACTAGCCGTATAAGAAGCTCTGATATCTGCTCCGACTTTCACGCCGCTCATGCCCAAATCACCTCTGCCTGTCGGATATATCTCTCGCCGAATTTACTCTTCGCACCCCTTACCGCTCTCTGTGCCACAGGAGCGGCGCTGCGCCCAAGGGTTAGTGAAGATATGTCTTAACCCGAGGCGCTTCGATTATGCTCAAATATTCGCTCCTGTGAACATACTCAACTCTCTGGGCGCGGGTTAGCCCTCGTAAGTCTGATATCGCCAAACGCTCATTGGTTTCCCAGACACCCGAAGCGACTCTCACACGTAGAAGAGGTGATTGTCAGGCTTTCCTTTGGCGATGACTTCTCGGAAGTGGGCGCCAACATGCTCTGACAATGGGCGAAGCGCACTCTTGGCGTTCAAATGGAAGACTGGGATCTTCTCGCTTCCTCTTCTCTTCTGAGAAGCTAGCACTCCCAACTACCTATCCAATCAGAATCCGCTGCTGGGTATGGCGACACACACCCTTCCCCTGGGCTATAATCGAGCGAGATCTACTTATCTCTTCCAGTGCTCACTCGCGAGCCTCAATCCACTCGGCTGCGAGTATGCATTCCCCCCAAGCACCGAAACTGGGGTCAATCTTATCCGGAGAGCCACACAAATGCGACCCGGTTGTTCTGCTCCGTCTATCGGCCTTCTCCATTCATGAGTCTAACCCTCATAATGCGAACATGAGACCCACCCACCCACTTCCAGGGAATACGTCCGGACAAAGATCGGGACGAATGCTGGAGGATGCATATAAGTATCTTGTTATCGCACCCTACAATCAGATATTGGTCTTTTTCCAGGGATAGCCCTTGCTCACTATGAGCATCCTCAGCATTCTGTGCTCGGCGCTTCTCGTCACGCTCATACATAGCGCTTGGGCAATCCCCTCTTCCCTTTCTCCTCCCAAACGCGATGGTACGTGTGCACAGATACGCCTGTTCAAGGAGTGGTGGGTTCCCGAGTCTTATTTGCCTACGTCATCGAGCTCATGATCCGAATTCCCAAGGAGGGACATGGAGAAAGCGCATCAGTTAGGATACATAGCAGCTGTACAATGCTTGATGAGGCTCCCTCCCCAAGACACGTCTCGTCCAGACCCGAAGTCGCGCTACCAGGAGTTCCAAGCCACGCATGTGTATCTTACAGAGAGAGTTCACTCAGTGGTGCGTATTCTACCCTTGAAATGGACTGCTCCTCCGTGAATTAATGCTGTCTATCGCAAAGGGTCATTTCCTGCCATGGCATAGGCACCTTGGCACGCTCTACGCCAATGCCCTTCGAGATGAGTGTGGCTACCAAGGTCCCATTGCGTCAGTCGAATTCGTTTCTTTCTTTGACATGCGAACGCTGAGTTTTCGTCCTAGGTTCTGGGACTGGACTCGCGATGCGGACAACATCAACACGCCGTACGTAGACCACCGTCTACCCCATAGCTTGGCGTGGTCCTGATATTCACTATATCAGCCTTGCAAATTCTCCTATATTCGACCCCGTCTACGGATTCGGAGGTGACGGTGTCCCGGGAACATATACCTTACCACCAGGAGCGACCGGGGTCAATGGGTTACCTGCCGAGACCAAGGGCTGTATTCAAGATGGTCCATTCAAGGATGCTCGAAGCAACCTTGGTCCTGGAAAACTGGTCACCGAACATTGCATTGTGCGTGGAATCACGGAGCGGTGGAGGCATAGTGTAGCGACCGCCGCTGTCGACATCGTCCTTCAATCGCGAAATTACGAGGAGCTCCGACTACAAATGGATAGCTTCGTCAACGGACCAATCCATGGAGGAGGTCACGGCATTGTTGGCGGGGAAATGCTCAACGTTTATTCAGCAGGAGCAGGTGCGCCGTTTGATTCCAACACACCCGAGTCGCATAACTGATGTTGAGGTGCTCTCACGCATAGACCCCCTGTTCTACCTTCATCACGCCAATCTCGACAGAGTTTGGTGGAAGTGGCAGGAAGAGGATAGGGACAGTCGTCTTTACGACATCTCAGGACCAACCGTGCAGAATGGCACCGACCAGATTCAGCTCAGCTTTGAGCTCGACTTCCCTGCTCTCGGTCCCAACGTGACGGTGCTGGAGGTGATGGATGCATCGGCGTTCCCTGGGTGTTTCACGTATGACTACTAAGGCTCTCATACGCAGCCGTCCCATGATATTTCATTCCTTTTCGCTCGCAAGAACAGTCTAGTCCGCGGCTACGCCCGCGACGATCACATCCGTATCGTATAATTCAGCGAACACGATTAGGGATTACAGCGACATACATACACCACAAACAAAGACCGGAAGCTTGTCGAGACGAAAGGTACACTCTACGAAAGACCTACAATTCACGATAGACGGCGTGATAACGGTAAGGCACTGGGATTAGCATAGCTATGGGAAGTATCTATAGCTGTCCATAGGGGAACAGTTCCTCGCAGTCGGGGAATGCAAATGCCTCGTACAGATAACCAAGATTGATGATCAAGTTCTCCCTTAGGATGCCAGTGGGGTTCGGGTACAAGCGTCCAACGGTCCTGGTCACAAAGTCGGTGTACAGCTTGCAGAAGCTGCTGAAGTCGGCGCTGTCGGGATCAGGAGTGAATGTGTTCACGCCATTCACATTGCGACCCGCAGGGAACGGGGCCGCAGCAAAGACATCCAAAACTCCAAGAGCCCCAGTGGGCGCAGGAGCCCTGTAGAAGTCATCTGGGAACTTGGAGTCCCTGAAGAACAAGGTCGCGTTCGTCATATCGAGTCCTGCGGTCAAGCGTTCGCTGATACGCCCGTCGACGAAGAACGTGTACGGGAATGTGGACTCGGCGTAGGCGGTGAAAAAACGCGGAGACGTAAAGTCAAATTGCGGGTTTGTGGCGATTGACTGCTCGACGCGGCGCTGACGAAGGTGGCCAGCAACGGTCAGATTATAAAATCCCCCTCCGTACGTGTTGCTGTACTCGACGAACTGAAAGAGCAGATCTTCAGTCCACAAATCAGGATTCCGAGTACGGGGAGACATACCTGGTCGAAAAGGGTTTGGTTGAAGCTGTGGTTGTCTCCGAAGAAGTCGTCACCACGCGTCATGCTCGCATCACCTTCGAAAACTGAATGGGTGTTTAAACCCCCAATAATGGCAGGGGGACCAGTATCCTCCCCTGTCTTTGAAGTCTTCCCTCCAATACTGATGAGATCGGTAACGAGGTTTCCATCAACAAGGTGCGCAGCATAGGTCGTGAAGCGGGCGGTAGCGCTATCCATGTTGAAGCCTTCAAGGCGCGTGGTCAGCGCGACTCGCATTCGGACGTGATGCTTTTTGAAACGGCTCACCCTCTTGAACAGCTTGAATAATTTGAGCGGGAGTTGCGACTCCGTCGCGAGGAAGGTACTGGGTGGCATGTTTAGTCAGTCACTGTGCTCCCTATGGTACGTGTCGTAGGCTGTGTGGAAGGGGAGGACGTATGAATATTGCGGAATTGAACGCACCCCATGCGAAGCGAGGGTATTCAAACCTGGACACGGCCCGCGAATGTCTCCCGGTTGGAGGGGCTGCCAAGGATGGTCGGCATCGTAGACCAGCTTGGGTCCATCGAATTCTAATGGCGGTGGACGTTCTCCAGGACTAGTCTGGGGGAGACGAGCGATGATGTCGTTCAGCTCCCTCTCTGACAAACCAGCGAGAGATTGATGCGCTGGGAACGCGAGCGTTGCAGAGAGATGAGCGATGGTCGAAACCAAAGCGAAGAGAGAGCTGAAAGATTTGCTGAGGAGCATCTTCTGGAGGGTGAGCGTCCCACAGAGCAGGGCTTTCGGCTTTTATCCTCTCTGTTAAAGAAGTTCCATTACCACACCTCGGCGGATCGCCGAGCAGATGACCGCCCTGCTAGGCTCGGCTGCACCTGGCTCGATTGCCAAGACCCCATGGCAGTAAGAGTCAACGCATTTCCTTCTCGAGAAGCAACTTCAGGTTCCCATATCTACGTTAACTAAGCCTTCGAAATCAACAATCGCGTGCCGGCATGTATGAATCGTTCCTTGTAAGCTGTAGATCGCGAAGTATGCGCAGTCGATCGTGCAACGCAATGGTCCCAGCGGAGTAATTTCGAGTCTGAAGAACCCTGTTGGTCTACAGCAGCTGCTGGGTATGGCACAAATCACCTCGGAGGAAGATACCGATATATAATTCAGCTTACCTTCAGGCTGCTCTCGCCTCCCTGACTCCCTTGGGAGTTACACCTCAGGAGCTGTGCGGTATGGCGCTTAGAAACGTAAAGGAACAGTTAACTAAGATTTAGCGCTCATGAGTGCCGGGACGTTGCATATACAAGCGCTCTTATTGGCTGCTCTTAGTCGGATGACCGGAACATTTGCAGACCCCAGTAATAGCGCTGTGAAGGCTTTTATGTCACGGGCCCCCCGCACCCCGCCGGCATGAGTACATACAATCTACGTACACTCTCACACATGTCAGAAATTTCAAATAGTCACAGCTCCGAGTTCAAGAAGCCAGCTTGCCGCTGCTTGCGGCTCATCGGGAAGGGTTTGCACGTACTATGACACCAGAGAACAGATTGACGATCCATTCGGCGAGCATCTGGAGCTGTCTCGCCACCCCCAGTGCCTCAGAGTCTGTCACCGGCCGCTGCTGAGGAAATCATGGGGGTACGCGGTGGGATGTGGGGATCCGAGCTCATACACCCATAACCAAACTGGGATTGCCCACACTCCGGGGGTTCAGTCCTCAGTATTCTCCGCGCACGACAGGGTAATCATAATTTGCCTTTGGGTGATGTGCTTGAGTGGATGCAGAAATGATAGCTTACTATTCCACATAGGCCCTCTTAGGCCATATTGTACATATCTCTCCCGCTTCTTGGAAGAGCGGGAACCGTCAGGAAGTCCACACGCATGGTGCTCAGTCTCGTGCATCTTATCTTATCTTATCAGCCATTGCCGAACCAAGCGAGGGGCACATTCAAAGTGCTATTCCCACGGGCGGTTGCTTCCCGACCATTGCCTTCGATTGCCATAGAGCCCTACCTCCAAAATCCACAATAGCCAGCGTCAAACGGCTCAATGGATGTCTTCCCGTAAGAGTTTGGCGGAATTTGGATGCTCTAAATCTCTTGCGAAAAGAGTTTGGAAGTCAGCCAGACCAAGGAAGCTCCCCCGTAACGATTCGCCGCTAAACAGGGTCTTATTCGGTGCTATCGCCAAAGAGGGGCGAAAACACACGGATCGTGCGCTGGAAGAGGAAGTCTGATCCGAGGGAAGGCGTTTGGAGACGTTTGGAACGGCTGAGAGGTTTGACGAGGGGGGTGGGAGGCCTCGTCAAATGCAAGGATCTGGAGGCGTTTGGAGGACGACAAATTTTGATGGCGAAGCTCGGCAATTCGGCGTTCCATCGTTTAGAGTCGTTTAGACCCCTCTAAATTCCTCCAAAGGCTTACGGGAAAGCATCCAATGACCATGGCATCGATTTCGAGGCGGTTCTGCTCCTGCTCCATCCTTCGAAAGTTCTCCACCTTTTCCCCGAGGACCCACACGAAGTCGGAACTGTTTTACCCAATCACAAACCGCCTTTTTCAGAGGTACTCTCGAAATAGACTTCGGTGCCGATAGACAAGTTCCCTGACACCCTCGCACTGGCTCCGCGCTTTCTGAAGGTCAACCAATTCTCGAGCAACGACAGGTGAGCGTCATGCCCGACTGTCGTTCTCCGAAGATCAGAACTTCGAAGACTATACACGACCACCCCACCCCCACTTACGCTTCTGCCTCGAATTGGCGCGATTGCAACCCGCCAGTCGGACCCGACAGTTTTTCAGACGATGTGGGCTCCCACCCATTCTTCCAAACTCGCGCTATGCATACACCTGTCAGCGAAGGGATAAACATTTCACTCCTTTCCCCTGCTGAAAGACACGATACGCTCTGGCTGACCTAGGAGTGCCGCCGAACCGGCGAATCAGAAACGAGTCTCTCTATAGGGGTGACGGAAGCGAATGTATGTGTCTTGAGGCCTGCCTGGTATGAATGCCTATCCAACATTCTGGCTCATCTTTTCATGCCCATCCGCATTGGGAGGTGCTCATGGAAAGATCGCGAGAGCTTTGCTTTACTGGGCCATCCGACCGGATGAACCGAACACCAATCCTAAAAGCTCGGAAAAAGTGCTTTGCAACGCGTATAAGTATTCAAGCGACTCCTCTACTGTGCCCTTTGAGCGTTAGAAAGCCTCTGCCGACCCTCGCTATGCTTTTCCTGTCGGGTATTCTTCTCTCCGCGACGTTCAGCGCTCTCGTATCAAGAGTAACAGCTATTCCAGCGTTGGACGTCCCATCTAAGCGCGAGGGATCGTGCTCGCAGATACGCCTCTTCAAAGAATGGTGAGTCTCCGACGATTAAAAAGCGAGCTGTCTCTCGTTGCTAGAACGGATTGGGTGACATTCACCAGGCGAGACATGGAGAAAGCGGACCAGCTCGGCTACATCGCCGCCGTGCAGTGCCTTATGAAACTACCTCCGCACGACAAGTCTCGACCCGACCCCAAGTCGCGCTATCAGGAGTTCCAGGCTACGCATGTCTACCTGACAGAGAGGGTCCACTCGGTCGTGCGTATCATTCTATATTGTCGAGCCACGGCACTCAAGACTCGTTTAGGGACACTTCCTTCCGTGGCATCGCCACCTCGGAACTCTTTACGCGAACGCTCTTCGTGACGAATGTGGTTACAAGGGTCCCATTGCGTGAGTGGCTATTCCGAAACTAACCCTAAATTCAGCTCATAACTAACCTCCGTCACAGATTCTGGGACTGGAGTCGCGATGCTGACCAAACCGATGTTCCGTACGTTGCCTTTCGGTCCTCCGTCATCGACCGTGCTCACGCGACTGCGCCCTCATCAGCCTCAGCAAGTCCCCTATCTTCGACCCCGTCTACGGTTTCGGGGGTGACGGCGTATCCGGAACCTATACCCTGCCGAAAGGCGCTACTGGGAACAACTCAATGCCCTTCGGTTTCAAGGGTTGCGTCCAAGATGGTCCGTTCAAGGATGCCCGCAGCAATCTCGGCCCAGGTAAACTCGTTACCGAGCACTGCATCGTGCGCGGGATTACCGAGTTCTGGAGGAACACCGTGACAAGCCGCGTTGTCGATGTTGTCCTCCAATCGAAGACCTATGAAGACCTCCGAATCATTGTCGATGCCTTTGTCAATGGTCCCATCCATGGTGGCGGTCATGGTATCGTCGGCGGGGAGATGCTCAATGTATATTCGGCGGGTGCAGGTATGATAAACATTGATCACTCTGCGACGGCCTCTAGCTGACGGTTGGAGCAGACCCTCTCTTTTATCTGCATCACGCAAACCTTGACAGAGTCTGGTGGAAGTGGCAGGAGGCTGATAGAAACAGAAGGCTCTACGACATCTCCGGTCCAACTGAGCAAAACGGTAACATCCAAGTTAAACTCGACTTCATGCTCGATTTCCCTGCTCTTGGCCCCAATGTGACGGTCTTCGAGGTGATGGATGCGGGAGCGTACCCGGGTTGCTTCACTTACGACTATTGATCTTTTCACGCTGCTCTCTGAGGAAGATAACTTTGACCCTGTAATAAATGATCTCCATTCCCTCTCATCGTGGATATTGGCTTATGTCGAAGGGTGCGTAACACCTTTCTGTCGAAACGTGGGCTGTCACCTGTAGGAATGGGTATGTTCGCACAGCGGTTTAGAACAAAGGACAATGTAATGTTGGCCATTTTTTCGACGCTAACAAATGGCCGACTAGCTCAGTTGGTTAGAGCGTCGTGCTAATAACGCGAAGGTCTTGGGTTCGATCCCCACGTTGGCCACTACACTTTTTCCTCCTCGTTTACATCGATGGCCCACAACTGGCACAGGCGCTTATTTCTTTTACCTTGGAAGAACTGTGTTCTGAAAGACTCCCTGCGCCACTATCTCCACTTGAAGGTTGAACACCACCATACATCGTTCATTCTCTTGTGGCCACCATGCCGACTGTCAGACTTCGCCCACTGTCCGGTTGTAGTTGTCAACGGACAACGTGGGTTTCATTTCGTGCTTCACCGCAGGAGCCCCGCATCTTGCGCGTACCTCCCTTTCATTCCAATACAACTGAAACACTATCGACTCTGCAGCCATGTGCGACGACTGCAGCGGGTGCGACTGTTGCTGCTGCTGCTGTATGAAGTTCCATACTCTCTGAAGTCCTCGGAACAAACGAAGACTACCTTCAACCACTCTGGCTACCTTCAAGTGTCCATCAGACCACGCCTCTACTACCTGCCCCGCCCCGCCCCGCCAAACGAACTTGCTGTCGATGGCGGACCTCCATAATATTGACACCCATCGATAACTATTAAAAGATTAACCGCTGATACCGTGACCAGTCTTGCTACCTTCCTTCCTCTCCCGCTCGTCCTGTCTCCACTCAATCATTGTTCAATTACGCAGATATACTTACAGTAGGACACCGGTACCTAAAACGGGTCGCAGCATCCCTCCCCCAGACGTCGTATAGTTACAATCCCCCAAGCGTCGTATAGTTACTATGTAGTCCAGGACGCTCTTCAATGAGCTGATATTACATACTCACAAGTCCCGTTCCTTTTTTGCTACAGACCATTTTAAGCGCCGTTACTCATGAAGTACAAACAAATATATTATATAAGGCGCTTTCGATTGAATTGAGAATAAAAAAAGTCAAACGCGTCGTGAATGATAGAATGAAAAGTCAAACGCGTCGTAAATGATAGAATGAAAAGTCAAACGCGTCGTGAATGATAGAATAAAAAGTCAAACGCGTCGCGTCGCGTCCAGAAAGCCCCTACATATCAATGAATGAACCAAAACACGTGAGGAGAGTGTGACTCATCATTGACACGGTCGCGTGTTTGGCATCAAACGCGTTGTGTTCGTTCGTTCTTTCGACTCTTTCACCACTCTCCCCTTTCTATCTCTTCTTTCTGTTCAAGCCACACAGAGCCCTCAGTCATACTAAGCTCTAGCTTAAGCTTAAGCTCACTCATACTATAGACTGAAGCTAGTAGGCGGAGACTCGGAAGGGCTGAGTTATACAAGCCCTGAACGAGGCCTGTATAAGGCTCAACCAAGCCGTCAAAGAGCGGTATCAGGACCCAGTGAACTGCTCTCAAACCCAAAGGCGCGCACGTAGGCAAAGAGCAAGATGTCGCCGAACTTGAAGCATCCTAAAGTCTGCGGTGCGTACTACGACGATTGTAGTATATGAAAGAGAGAGGAGAGGAGGGGGCGCTGACGATGTGTAGGGTACGTTCTGGACCAAGAAATCGGTGGTGGCGGGTTCTCCACGTACGTCCATTCTCTCCATCTCCCTCTCCCTCATCTTTCCCCCCTCCCCCTCTTCCCCTTCCCCTTCCCTCCTTCTCTTCCCCTTCCCCTTTCACCTCCACTAACCCCCTCCCCTTTAACCCACCCAGAGTCTACCGCGCAGTCAACCTCCCCGAACACCGCGTAGCCGCCTGCAAAGTCATCTACTTCACCCCCTCCACCACCCCCTCCGACCGGAAGACCTACGACAAAGAAATGCGCGTACACGCTGCTTTGAAGCATGTGAATGTACTGGAGTTTTTGAATGCGGTGGTTGTGGAAGCTAAGCATGGGAAGGTGTATTATCCGGGGGTGTATATGCTTTTGGAGTTGGCTGCTGGGGGGGATTTGTTTGATAAGATCGGTGAGTCGTGTTTCTCTTCTGTTTTATCTTTGCGGAAATAAACAGAGAGAGAGTAGCTCCGGACAAAGGCGTCTCAGACGACCTCGCGCACTACTACTTCACCCAACTCCTCTCCGGCATAACCTACATCCACACGCAAGGCGTATGCCACAGGGACCTCAAACCCGAGAACCTCCTCCTCGACATCCGGGGCGTTCTCAAAATCAGCGATTTCGGCTTATCTGCGGTGTATAAGTTGAAGGAAACAGGGAAGACAAGGACCCTGAGTGAGAGGTGCGGGAGTTTGCCGTACGTGGCGCCGGAGTTGGCTAGGGAGGGAGTGTATGAGGCGGAACCGGTGGATGTGTGGGGGTGTGGGGTTATTTTGTTTACGATGCTCGTGGGTAGTGCGTATCATTGTCTTTTCTTCCTTCCTTCCTTCTTTCTTTCCTTTTACCTTTCCTCCTTCTTCCCTTCTCCCCTCCCCCCGCAATCGGCCACCAACCGAAAGACTGACACGCGACCCCCGTAGATACACCATGGGACGAGCCCACAATGCACTCCTCCGAATTCGTATCCTACGTCAACGGCACGATCTTCACACACCACCCCTGGTGTCGCCTTTCCTCCACCGCCTTAGACCTCCTACGGGGGATGATGACACCCAACCCGAAGCATCGCCTTACGTTAAGTGAGGTGCAGGGACACGAGTGGTGTCTGAGGCCTAGTCAACTCAATAGAGCAAGCCCGCTTGAACTCGCTGATCGACTTACGCAAGAACTCAGAGAGAGTGGGGATTTGGACTTGGCGGTGCCTGATTGGAGTGCGAAGGCGAGGAGGGAAGATGAGGGGGATGATGAAGAGATGTACGTCCTGCGTTTTTCCTTTCTCTTCGCTGTTATCATATCTTAACGTGACGTGCCTAGGGATACCGACGACGCCAACGAACCCTCCCCCTCCCAAACAGACGCAGACACAGACACCCCAATGCTAACAGCAACCCACGCCTCTCAATTCACCCAATCCCTCATGCTCTTCTCCCAAACCCAATCCGGGGGCAGCCGATACGTCCCCTCCCTAACCCGGTTCTACGCCTCCCTCCGCCCACGCGCGTTCGTGCCCATCCTCCTCTCCTCCTTCTCCTCTTTGGGTGTCACAGCCAAGGTCGCCCAGCTTCCCCCTGAGGGGATCGACGACCCCTCTTCTGCATTATATGTTGAGAACAATTACACTGAATTAACAGAGTACGAGAGGAGTCAGAAAGAAAAAGCGAGGCTGAGGATAGGCGGGTTCGATAATAGGAAACAGGTGTATAAGGGCTGGGTGGAGGTGGAGTATTTTAGGAGGGGGGAGTGGGAGGGCAGTTTTGTGGTGTTTAAGAGGGATGTGGGGAACCCGATTAGTTGGAGGATGGTGTGGAAGGGGGTGGTGAGGAGTTGAGGGGGTGGTGCGGTGGGTGTTGAGGAAGGGGGATGGGGATGC
>JANDKE010002047.1:0-11314 GCA_027627275.1 Coprinellus aureogranulatus | reverse complement strand
CTTCATGAAGATACGCGTACATGAGCGTCGAAGGTGACCTTCCGATGGCTCAAACGTCTTCTCGAGTCGATAGTCACTGACACCAAGTCTCGAGTTAACAGGAGTGGTGCATACTCGTCTTGGTTGAGGTACCATCTGGCGGCGGAAAGAAAGAATTTGCGCAGGATGGGGCCGTTGACTGTTGACCACACCACTGGAGGTGTACCATCGCTGATCGCCGTTGGCTCCAGAACAGAAAGGACGGACACAAACCCCATGGCAGTACCCAGCCTGTCTTCGCTGTACTGTGGCTCTACATCCGCCATCTTTGGAGGAAGTGTGGCATCTGCGAGAAACTTGCGGACAAAGGCTTTGGCTTCAGGAACCGTATGAGGATTGTCCCGACATATTAACAGAGCAAGGTGGAGCAGCTGACAATACCAAGCCGCCGCCGCGTCTGTTTCAGTGGCCAGCGACTGTTCATCCATTTTCGAGTCGTCCGAACCGGTGTCGTAGCAGTTGGTGAAGGAGATATGCCAGCGATTGGATATCTTCCAATCCGATATGAGTGTCATACTATGTATGAGGAAGGGGAGATGCCGTAGGGAATTGGCGAGTTCGGCGTGTCTCGAAAAGAAAGGAGGTCTGATAGTGTGTACCTTCGTGCAGAATCTGCACTTGAGTTGAGCGAAAGTGGGAGCGTCACGGTAGCGGTTCCGGTAGAGGGCTTCGTGTAGCATGTCCAGCCGTCGCATGATTTCTCCCTTGTCTTTCCGGAAGCGCGCCAGCGACAGACCAAGGGGGAGGAAAAGCGTTGGTCTCTCGTGATAGGGCATTTCTGGGTCTTCACCGGGGTCGGGAGGGCGGTCCCAGAAACCGTTTGACATTTCGATGTCCACACTGTGTTCCTCGAAACCCGGCAGGCTTATCCATTCAGGTTGGATCAGGGAGGTATCCCAGAAGCGGAACTCTGTTATTCTTACACCGATAAGGGCAGAGTTGAACTCGGGCTTGCGGAGCAATGAGCATCTGAGTTGCCTCACTTGCAGGAGTTTGTGCTGCGATACGAGACGGTCAAAGCGATAATACGCGGCGGCGAAAGTACGGATTGACGCAGAGGACAGCCACTTTGCAATCTCGGTGAAAGAATCGTCCAGCAGCATTCCGAGTTTACAGGTTCGAGGCCGAACGAGGAGAGATGATGGAACGACAGCAGTCCGAATATCATTTGGCGGTGCGCTGTCCATAGAGGCTGCATGTGGGAGCTCGGGTGATCCATACGAGCATAGATTGCATCGCGTTCCGGATATATAGTCGAGCTCTTGATACCATTCAGCCGTCTGCTTGTGGACTTGGTGAATTCTGCCGGGTTCTTGCAGTGGCGACTTGACTTTATGCACTGTCTTTGTGCTAGTCGGGATGACCTGGTGCTCTTTCAGAATGATGTCTGGTCGTGGATCGGCATTCCATTGGTCCCTGAGTTCGGTCCTTTTCCGCCGACCGAAATGCGACTTAATTATGCGAGCCTCTTCGATGGGCATTTGTAGAAGGGAGCATTCCTCCTCCGTTAAGTAGGCAGTCGTAATCAACGGCTCAAGTTTCAAATCGTCATACTGCAAACCGAGTCAGTAAGGGAACATGATAGAGGTGGGAGAGCTTAGGCCGTACTCCGAGAATCGAATTTCCAGCATGCACGCTAGTAGACGAAATCAAGTGAAGGATGTTTCGGAAGATAGATAGTAGAGTGTGCGAAGGCAAGTACTTTTCCCGCCACCTGTCCTTGCATCTTTAGACCGCGGAAAGCACAGTGCGGACAACATGTACTTACAACCTCTTGACGCCATCTTCGTCGGACATGCTCAGATAGTGGAAATCGTACAGGGGAAACTGATATCCCCTACCCTGGGGGAAAAGGTTGTGGACGAATCCCGGCTCTGGCAAGATTCTTGGCGGGAACACGGGCTGTTGCATTCCATGTTAGCCTGGGTGGGCGCTTCAAACGCTGAGAAGCTTACCCAGGGCATCTTCCCTTGCAAGGGAAGTTCAACACAGAAATGGAGGCGAAACCCGTGCCACTTTCCACCATAGGGGGTCAAGACCAGGCAAGCTTTCACTGCGTCGTCCGCTTCCCTTGGGAAGACCCGGATAGCAGGATCATCCTCCGCTTGCAGTTCGTTCAGATCCCTCTGGGCGCGGGCCAGGAAGGCAGGAGAACTTCCAGGGGCCGATCCATCGTTGAAGGCCCCACTCGACATTGTCAGCGCCGCGAGGAGCGAAGAAGAGTAGGGGCGATATCGTCCAAAGCACGAAAAGTCAATGAGTATACCTCGTGGTGATTTAATTTCAAAATCACTATCACATTAATAGCAGGGGTGACGCGCTGGCTGGTCAAGATGGAGTTGAACTTGGAGGAGCTCAGAGCATTACGGCGGCAAAGGGGAGATATGCAAGACGTGGACGATAAGGTGATGGTAGGGTGAAGAGATGCAGAGCACCCGCAGATCACAACAACGCACAGCCCGGCGATTGCCGAGGCTTTGGGCGCTTCACGAGCGTTTAGCACTGCGTGCTTCTCTCGGCACGGCATACTCCCCGTAGAGCGTGATCCTCACAACCTTTTACAGAGACGCAAAACCAGCCAGACCCGTCACTCAGTCGGCATCACTGATTTCATTGCGACGACGACGTAGCATTATCTATCTCCGCCAAGACACCCTCCTTCTGCCTCTTCTCCTTCTCCTGATAATGTCCCAAAACGTGATGCAAAGCCCCCTGTTCGATCGTCGTCTCCCACAATTGCAACTTCACCTTGTTCAACTCGAGCTCCAGGAGGGTCTTACGTTCTTTGACGCGTCTAATAAGGTCTTCTTTCTGAGATGCGATGGTGGACTTTTGTTTCGGTGCAGCGGTCGGCTGCTGTGCAGTATTAGTTGGTACGGTTGATAGCCTTGCGGGTGATTGCGAATGTGAAGTTGAAGGTATAGTTGTGCTTGTCGATGCGTGAGAAACATGGGGTACATTTGACGATGATGCTGTAGCTGGTGTAAACGGAATGGATGCAAGAGACGATTGCAAGTCAGGTTGCGCGGGCATAGAGGGCGGGGCAGATTGTTGTTGGACATCTTCTGCAAAAATCGGAGGAGTGGATGGAGTATCGGCAATCGCGATGGTTGGCAGGGCTGAGGGATTCCCTGGCACAGAATGCTGCACCTCAAGAGTAGAATCTGGGGGATTGCCTTCACGCGGATCCGGAGGGGCCTGGGTAGGGTATTGAACAGAATCTTCCGGCATCTGCTGCACTACCTCAGCAGGAGCATCCGCCACCACTTCCTTCTCCCCACCTCCGACCACACTCTGAACCGGCACGCTCGCCTCACCAACTTGATCCACCTTAATCATATCCCACAAAGGATCATCCAACCCACCTTCAGCGAACACAATCAGAACTCCCACCCATTTCGAGGATTTGATGACAACGTACCTGGTGCTGAGATTGCGTTTTGGAGGTCCAATCCATTACTCGGGATTGCGTTTTCCGCTGGGAACCCAGACCCAAAGAGATCCATCATGGACGATACGTCCCAATCAACGGGTGCAGGCGTCGCACTAGTAGAGGGCATCGAGGTCGATGGCATTGAAAGGTTGCCTTCCAATGTCGGTAGTTGTCCCAGATTCAGCAAATCTGGGTCGATTGGGAAGTTGTCGAGGTTCATCGCAAGCGATTGACTCGAATCTGTAGTTGCAACGGGAGGGTTGCTGAGATCGGGGAACGTGAACGAAGAGAAATCAAAGTCCATCGGGGGTGTTGAGGCTGCGGAGGCATCCATGAAGGGAAGAGTACTTGAACCATCCAAGTCCATAGGGAGTGTAGGATCGAAGGTCTTCATCCAGTCGTCCAGCCAAGACTGATCCATTCCCAGGCCGAATGCGTCTCCAGAAGGATTTGCTGTCGATGTCGGGGTGGAGCTTTGAGTAGGCTGCGAAGGGTTCGACATGGCGAAAATGGACGACAGGAGTTGGTCAAGTGAGTCAGACTGTTGGGACGATTCAGGGCCTGGAGTGGTGGCTGCGGACGACAAGGCAGGCGCCGAGGCAGTCGAGGGCGTCACAGACCGTGAATCCGAATCCGCAGCTGGCGTTGACTGCCTCGAGGAAGTATCCGACTGCGCCAAGCCGTAAGTCGCCGTTCTTGGCTTGTAGTACTTGTTAACCTTTGGCTCATCCCAGGCCCGCCTGACAGGTACACCTTCCTTCGCCTTGCCCTTTTCGTTTCGACTTCGACTCCCTTCGAACCCTCCCCCTAAGGAAGTTCTGCTCATCGCCGCCTTCTTCGTCGCAGACTGGATGAGTTGNAGTAGCTGGTTGATAAGCTGTTTACTCCGCTCTCCCCGCCAGTTCTCATGATATTCGTCGGGACCTTCTCCTCGCGCGAACGGATACGGAATGTCCCAGTCAGCTGCACCGGCAGGGACCCTGTTCAACTTGCGCTTCTTCATTGGATAGCCAGTTGCNTGCGTCCCGATGATTTCCGTGCGCCGCGNACGCTTCGTGTTTTCCTCCTTGAGTTCCTCTTGACCCCAATTAGAGGGAGNAGGGGGAGGAGGGTTGGCTCCCGGGGCAGTAAGCTTTATCAGACTCTGGATGATGGGGACAATGTCTTTCTCTTTCGCCAGCTGAACGAGAATTTCTTGCTTTGTCGGCATTTCAAGCCCTGAATTATTCAAGATAGGGTCCGCGGGTGACGTAGCTGCAAGAGGTANGGTCCTNTGANCCTGGTGAGGAGCGGGCTTGGACTGCTCTTCTTCGATCACGATTGGGTTAGAAGGAGTAGCACCACGCCCGCGATGNACGAGATTGGCAGGATTGACACCTGCTACCAGTCCTGCAGCACCAAGCAGGGCTGTTTGACTTCGAAGGAAGTTGGCCGGGATAGGTTCAGAGGGATCAGGCAANGGAATCTGCACTTCCNGTCGAGGCGTGGCCTCTGGCGTGGGTTTCTTTTTCCGCTTCCGTGCTNGAGGTTTNGGCAATGCAGTAGACGATGTCGAAGGGGTGGGAGGAAGAGAAGAGTCGCTCGATACGACGGATGAAGGCNNAGGGGNAATCCTCATGTGCGGTAGACTTAGCGATGAGGCTAGTGGATTGAGCAGTTCAGAATTGGGTTGGGAACCAGGAAGTGCAATGGTCCCCACGTTTTTTGTTATGACATTTGGTACTGCGCTGCTGGTCCCTGGGAGCGCGAGNGCTGGCGATGGTGACCTACCTGGCGAGGGCGGGGGCGAACCGAAAAGAGACCCATCTTCGTCGTCGAAGAGATCGTCATGATGTGAACCCGAGGACATGNAAAAACTGTAAAATAAGGGTCAGGNCNGTGATTCAAAGCGCNTATNAGACCNTTCAAATACCTTAAGTGACTCTTTGAACCTCTATTGACTCNTCATGAAATGNTTCNAGTGCAGTTGTGGAGGAATGCAAGTGACGAAAAGACTGTGCCAATAATCAGATTGGTTAGCTCTGGGGAAAGCCGGTACCGCCANNTTGACTCACTTGTCCTGCGACGTCCACANCAACCAANGATNTCGGTGAAGCTCCTACGTCGACTCGCTTTGGCGGGTACCTCTTGGTGGTGCCGTGGTGGTGGTCAGAAAGGAAGCGAAGCNAGCNGTCCGCGCCCACTGAAAAAACCGTCAAAACAAGACCACACAACGCGTGTCATGCGCGTCTAATTTACCTCCAGGGATCATGGAGAAGCTATTTTCCGGCAAAAAGTCGTGTCCAAATCGACTATTGGCCGTATAGACACAAATCTTCAGGTCGGCGGCATCCGGGACGAACTGGACACACTCTGGGGTGTGTATTACGGCCAACAGTGACGCCCTGACACGCGTGCAGGCCATATGTTTTCCATCCGGAAAGACGCCGCATGGAAAAATAGGGGTGGACGGGGTATATTCGCCCTTTCCTATTGACCACATCGTTCCGATCTCCCCTATCCGCTCTCAAAGGACCTCGATCAGCTGACGATAGCTAACGTTAACCCGTGGTTACACTGTGAGTCATGCACCTTCCCGGAAGTCGGGCGGAATCTAANTGTACAACTTGAAAAACAACCAGAGTCNCGNGTTCGAGTCATAANTTCTGTAGAGCACTTCAGATGGCTTTCGTCAACTCCTACAAACCACCTCAACTGCCTACATATACGGAACCCAAACCAGGACCGTTCGATGTCAAGTTCAACGCACCAGTCCCAGAGAAACTCGAAACCGCTAGAGTTCGGCTGGAACCTTTNATCCCTTCCATCCACTCCAAACCATTCTTCGCCGAATACCAGAAGAACAGAGACGAGATCGAGAAATACCTTCCCCTATCCTGGCCAGATTACCCCACTTTCCTCACCTTCACTACCAACTACATCCTCGACGACCCGGAAAACCTCCTCTTCACCATCGTCGACCGTACGAAGGGTGACGATGGAAAAAACTACGAANAATCGATTGCAGGGTTGATCGGATACGTTCATTCNTCTCCAGGGAATCTTAGCGCCGAAATCGGGCCCGTTATCGTGCTACCCAGGGCACAGAGGACATTCGTGTCTACAAACGCTATCGGTCTGATGCTCAAATACGCGTTGGACCTGCCGAAGGACGGAGGCTTGGGCTTGCGCAGGGTAGCNTGGACNGCCAACCCCTACAACGAAGCTAGTGTACGAGCAGCCCAGAGAATGGGATTCANGATCGAAGGTACCATGCGGTGGACTTGGGTTCTACCACTTGGCAAAGAAGGAGGAAAGCCCCCGGTGGATGGGAAGAGAGGCGANGGACAGGGAAGAGACAGCACCGTCTTGAGCGTCTGTTGGGATGACTGGGAAGGTGGCGTGAAGGANAAGGTGGAACANGCAATGAACCGCATCTAAATCCATCTGGGGGTNACAGGAGCNTAGNANTAAACAATAGATTTTCAGTCGGGAGGCAATACAGCTCGAGGTAACTTCCAGCCCTGTGCCTTACACGATTTCANTATATTCTCCCTCCAGTGCCGGCAAACTGCATGGCACTTGTACCANTTGCACTGTACATCTNACGTCAANGAATNGAATGTAAACATAATGNANCTTCACTCACGTATGCATGCACGCTTTGGAANAANATNGCNGCGAACNTNCTTCCGTCNTCNACACGAGCTGCGCATGCTTCNTANGATGTTCGNACACACCAGCCNACATCGCAGCGNAGNAGNTCGCTTTGCGGAGANNTGATNTCATGCGGAGCNAANANCTTNGGCACNTCCAACCAGTTGAAGAACCGGTCNAGGAAGAGCTTCTGATCNCGTTCNCGNAGNGGNACTTGCGCCCGCTTTTCTGTTNCNCTNCGNTCAGCCNTNNACNAAGNATCANGGNGANAGGGAACTCACCTCTCAACACCCTNAGATANANGTCNCGNTANAACTGCTCNGTATCCTCAATNGANACANACAACCATTTACACCTCTTNGGATCGTCTAGGAAGTCCAGCAGGGATTTATGGTAGAAATGNTACGGCCGNAGNTCCTCNTCTNCCATNNNNCANGGNGGNCNNAACATNAAGGAAGACAANCANCCCAACAGNCTCTCNGCCTCTCCAGNGGACGACTCCAGGAACTGCTTCACAAACACCGCAGGNTGNCCTCTGAGCATCGAGTCGATAAGTCTAACCCACCTCACCGANAGNGTNGGNTCNGGGCTTGTCCCAATGACGCACATGTACAGAGCATCCAAAGGGGCGGAAGGGNGANANNCNNCCAGGNATNNAACGGGANTTCAACACGCACTCTAGCTGAGTTACCGGGTCGACGCTGGCCCTCCTGCGATTGGCCGTCACCCGGCCTTCGATGAAGCGAATGACTGTGACAGCGTAGACGAACTGGCCGGATGCTCTTTCNACCAGCGTNTCGACNACNGGGGCAGGNGGCCACTGCCACAGGTCGTATCGNCTGCTCAGNTCNGCGAACTTGGCACGAAGGTATAGCGCNATNTCNGCNTCGGCNTTGTAGTGNTGNTCCAANACCANTTGAGCCGTGATGTCGCGNGCNGGAGGGGTGCTGAGGAAGGANTGNATGACGGGCTCGGGGCGACTGGCGATGANGATGNGNAAAGGGAATGCNGGGTCTTGNGCTGCNCGTAGNAGNAGNGTNANGATTTCAAGNTGGTCGTCCTCNTTNGANCTNTGCATGTCCAANCTGGTNTGCCTGTCNAGGTACTCNTCGACCTCNCACTCGTCCACNCCNTCGATGACGATACCNCGNGGCCANCGNTCCNTCTCNGCNGNATGNGCNTGCCTNANNGGGCGNAAAATGAGACNCTCCATCTGGTCCTCNAANCTCTTCTTNAATATCTTCGGGTCCCGCACAATCTCGTTCAACACCCTCGTCCCAAACCCATCCGCCATCTTCCGATGCTGAACCATCTGATACGCAAGTGTCGACACAAAGCACCTCTTCGTCCTCCTCGTATTGAACCCACTGTCCGCTCCCTGCGAGCCGTGGGATGAGAAAAAGATAAGATCGGGGAGATAAGATGAGATAAGATAATACCGGAGTTCACGACAGAACCCAGCTAATTAGAACGTGAGTACAGCTAGGCATGCATAGTATTGACTACGTACCTTCTCTCGCCTCAGCTGCACTTGCCACATCCCGTACACAGGCAAGTAATTCCTCTATACCATCAATTATCTCATGGTTCGAGCCCGAAGCATGACCAAGCAGTTGGTGAAGGTGCTCAACTGCGTTCGATGTGCTGGGTGTTTGAGCAACAGTGTCAGGATCAGCTTGCCGTTGTGAGGGGAAGGCCATTTGTGCAATCGAAGGCTTTAGCCACCATCCAATCCAAATATCGAACTGAGGAAACTCATTCCAAACACATTCAACAGCCTCGTAGAATTCGTCGGCAGATTCGGACAGAAGCTTGTGGGTGACAGCACGGAATCGTTCCTGTTTGGATTCGGGCTGCTCGTCTGGTAGAAGCTTGCCAAGGCGTTGGACAGAGCGCCACCAGTGAACTGAACACCCTTCTTGTGCCTTCTCAGCCTCGTCTCGGAAAACCTTGAGCTGCGTTTCCTGTGCCTCTCTAGACATGTTTGAAAATCCAGGAAACTGGAGAGAGGCAGCTGACTCGGCATATGCCTGAGCATGTGCTTTACGTTGCGCCAAGGAGAAGTCGAGGACCTGTTGCTAAAGTCAATCATCACTGCGCCTTTGTCGAACATGGTCACTCACATTCAAGAGGTGCTTGTACTCTAAAGACTTGCCAAGCTCCTTGAGGCGGTCAATTATGATTGAATTGAGCTTTCGAAAATGTGGTAGATGATGTGCTTCATCCACGTCATGCACCCAGGTGTATAGAACAGGTATCCACACGAGCGTCTTAAGATCGAAGATTCCCGTCGTCAGCAGGACTCCCGTCTTGTAGAACGAATGGTTGCCGTCAGTAATAAGGCCATGCTTTGTATCCTTCTTAGGGTCCATCTTGAGCCAGTCGTCGACTGTGCGAGCAATCGCATCCCGCATATACTGTGTCTGCATCTGAAAAAAGCAGATATCGTGGAAGCCAGAGTCGACAATGAAAGGTTCATCCAGCGTCGAATTCAGGTGGAAAAGCTTTGAGAGGAAGCTGAAGCCGCCCTTCACCACTACGTTTGACGTGAAGCCCAGTTTCTGCTGAGCGAGTGACTTCTGGTACCGAAGTCGGTTCTGGTCGTGAAGTGCACGGGATACCTTGGTTAATGGCTGTGAACCGGGTGCGTCTCCCCCATGCTTGCGGAGGCATGCGGCGTTGGTTGTGGGATTGCGTTGGACTACGTTGACTATCTGAACCTTCTCTCGAGATGAGAAGTAGCCGTCGTCAGGTGGCCGAGGGTGGTTGTGGAAGCCGACATGTTCCCAGACTCGATACTCCTCATCCACGTCATGGTATGTGTACGTGTATGTTTTGGCAGGGCATTGGGGAGTTGATGCTGTGAGACGGCCATCCCCACACTCGATGCAAAAGTCCGCCAGCTGGGCCTTGCGGTCCGGATCCTTCGTTTTCGGTCGGAATGGAACCCTACACTTCGTGCACCAAAAGAGTCCTAAACACTCCGACATCTGGGCTTTTGAATCGCCCTGCCACTTGCGGCTACCCCGGCTACGAAGGACCCACTTTGAGAAATTCCAAACACCTTTGACCTCGTCGCCCTTGATGAACTTCCGCCGGTCAAAACCATCAGGAAAGTTGTGCTCCTCGTCGTCTAGAACGGTTTAGACGAGGCTCAAGTGAACAAAAAGCTGGAAAATGGCTCAGACACCCCACGTACCTTCTTCACCAGCGTAGAGGGGACATGTCTCCAAGTCTTCCAAGGCCTCCTTGCGCTTCCTTCTGCGCTCGTCCCTTTCTTCCACTGATTCATGGGCACCCTCCTCCAAATCAGGGGCCGGCACCCTTGGCTGCCCTGTTTGCTGAGTGACAGGCGGTGCGGTAACGTGTTGCAGATCTGGCCTTGACCTTTGAGGGTGCTCTTGAGAAGGGCGGGGTTGGGTCCAATGAGCTGTATGATTTCAGGAGCAAAGACGTTAGCAGAAAAAGGGTAACAACAGAGAACGAGGGCTTACGTGGGCGGCTACGGGTGTCATAACCTTCTGTTTGTGCTGAGAAAGAAGAAAGTTCAAGGTGAGTCGATGTAAAGCTATACGAAAGTGAGAGCTCACCTTGCCCTGGATGGATGGCCCGCCCGTAGTGTTCGTTGTCAAGTCCCCAAGCTTCACGGTACTCAGTAACAGGTTCACGGTACCCTCGGTGCCCTGGTATTATTAGATAGGTGGTAAGACGACAACAAGTCACGCACTGTAGCCTGAATCATCAGGGACACCATAACCCCTTGATATCTCATGTGCCGATCTCGTACGGTAGTCATACGGCCTTCCATACCAGTGCTCGAGCGGGTGAGGATTTGCTGACCTTGTATGAAGGGTGGGTGACGATTGGCTGCGAAAAGGCTGGTGCGGTGGTGGAGCCGGGGCATGATAGTCATTGTAGTGGTCGATCGGCGTTGGGGGGAGGCATCATCGGCGGAGGTGCGTGGTCTCGGTAGTGCTGGTAGTATTGAGGTCGATGCAAAGGTCGATGACCTTCAGGGTGGCGGCGACTTTGCTGTTCATAACGATCCTCTGGGTAGTAAGATTCTTGAGCCGAATTGAATGGTTCCATGGCTGTTGGGGCCGAAGGAAAGCTGCGCCGGTGCCGATAGTCCCTCCCATGGTCCATCTCTTCATCAGATTGTCGAGACCAACGATCTGAGCGGCCTCGTGCACGGGGCGGTGATTG
>JANDKE010002046.1:0-11327 GCA_027627275.1 Coprinellus aureogranulatus | reverse complement strand
CTACAGTAAAACTGTACCTGATCTATGTACAGAACTTGAGGCTCTTTACTTCCGCGAGTAAATGCAATCTTATACGAAGCTGCAAGTCGGTAGAATGCTGAAAGGATATTAAGCGCCCGTCATCAATGGTTTGGTCAAGGTGTGGGGTTTTCACAGGGCCATTCGGAAAGCAGAGATAAATTCACTAGAAGCTAGGAGCAATTCTTTTATTGCAAGTGAGGAAGCGGCTTCTTGACAATCAAGCGCGATCCATAAGTCATAGTTGAAGTGATACAGACCAGCGTCCTGCCTCGCATCGGGGCCGCCCGAATCGACATAGATATAAGGTACAAATAAAAAAGACCGTCCATCAGTTTGGGTCCGCGAGGAGTCGAAGGTATCTGCAAGATCTACATTTTCATGCAAGCCGATTTCCAAAATCTTCTTCGAAATTGAGGACGCCCCAGTTGCATCCGTTTGGGAGCGAAGGGAGGACTAATTTTCAACTTGACTCAAAGGTACACACATTCTAGTGTAATTGCTTTGCAGGGGCAGCTATCTGGCTACGTGCTGTAAGTGCTATTTCGCTCTAGGTCCCTCGGCCAACTTTCGATGTCGATCCAATCCTTGTTCGGGATCAAATCATTAGCAGGCAGGCGGTTTCAGGGGCGACAATCTGTATGAACGGGTGGATATGGCGTACTGCACCTACTATGAGCCAGTAGGCTACGGCTGTCGAGCGCAGAGTGCCCCGGCTGGAGCAGTAGTGGATGTGAATTAGCAAGGAACACCCCGACAGCTGAAGACGCGAAGAGGCGGCCCGGACTGGAATAGGCGCCTTCTTTCGCTAAGTGGATAACGCGTCATACTGACCAAATCTCTGCCAGCTTGGCGACAGGGGCTAGAGCTGCCAGAGACAGCCGCTTTGCCCTCAGGACGAATTCTATCGCTTAAAGGCGATCCACTGCGCCTACTGGGTCTGGAATGAACTAGCGCATGGAATCCCAAACCAAGAGCGGGATAGCATTGAGTGTATTGCTGATCACGTCACGAGAAGTGGGCGCTTCCATCGGTTGCGTCATGCGTCGTCTTCAAGAGGCGGGCCGACCTTGTTATGCACGGCGGTCCGGCGGAGAAATCGACCTCATGTAAGACGCAATGGCGGGATTGTTTTGAGTTATCAGGAGATCCCTCTTGCTTCCACATTCGCTCAGCCTTCCCAGTCAGATCGACTAGCCATGTCCCACGGAAAGATTGTTACTCTATCCACTGGGGCCCCCCTTCCTCAGATTGGCCTCGGCACCTGGCTCTCGAAGCCTCATGAGGTTGAGACTGCAGTACGTGTACCCTTCTTGCGTATGAAGATCCGAGCCAACGCCCGCACGTCAGGTTGAGATCGCCGTCCGCCACGGTTATAGACACCTCGATCTCGCCCGGGTGTACCAAAACCAGGACGAGGTCGGCCGCGCGTTGAAGAAGGTCATCCCATCCGTCGTGAAGCGGGAGGAGCTCTTTATCACCTCCAAGCTTTGGAACAACTCGCATAAGCCTGAGGAAGTTGAAAAGGCTCTGGATGAAACCCTTGAACAGCTCGGAATTGAGTACCTCGATCTCTACCGTAAGCGCTCGCACAGCCTTAAAAGCAAGCGCCCGTCTCACCGCGATATGCAGTTGTCCATTGGCCAGTTGCTTTCCCTCCCGGCAAGGACCTGTTCCCTCCCAATCCTTCGAAGGAGGGTTTTGTTGCACTTGACACTGAGACCACTTTGGTTGAGACCTGGAAAGCCATGATNGCGCTTCCCAAATCGAAGGTCTGTAGATTCTTCCGTACGCCGTNACATGAGAGACGAACAAAAGGGTTGCAGGTCCGTCGCTATCGGTGTTTCAAACTTCACGAAGGAACAGATCGAAGCCCTCATCAAGGCTACTGGGGTTGTTCCGGTGAGNATCTNTGGGCAGCGGATGTGCNAATNCGNTTCTGACAAGCGATACACAGNCTGTGAACCAAATAGAGGCGCATCCTTTGCTTCCACAGGATGACCTCGTCGCATATTCCAAGGNAAAGAACATCCATATCACTGCCTACAGCCCTCTTGGCAACAACNGTAAGTAACTCGNTAANTTTGAGATTGTNTGAGGGCTCACCGATGTNTAGTGGTGGGCAAGCCNAAATTGACCGAGCATCCNGTTGTCGAAGAAATCGCNAAGAAGCTGGGAGCCACCACTGCTCAGGTCCTCGTTGCCTGGGGTGTNTACCGCGGCTACTCGGTTATTCCNAAGAGCGTGCAGAAGGAGCGCATTCACTCGAACTTCCAGCAGGTCGAACTCTCGTCGGAAGATTACGAGAAAATCTCGTCCATCGGAAAGGAAAATCGCACCCGTTTCAACATTCCCTATACCTACAAGCCACAGTGGGATATCAACCTATTCGACGAGGAGGAGGAGAAGCAGGCGACTCACAGGCCGAATGTTGGGCTGTAGATGCCGAGTGATTGTAGTGTACAAATAANTGCAAATGGTCCGTGCGCGGCTTCGTTGGTACATAAGCGTCCGCCCAACTTNGTTGCAACTCATACTTACCTTGATGGCATAGTCCCCTTCATGTACCTGGGATTATGGGTTGTGGAGGCTCCCCATAGCACGGCGACCTTGTCCTCAGGGAGAATCTGCAACTTGTATGGCCTTCGGGTCATGCACCGTCCTAATATTTTCCTGTCCCGTTTCGGCCACTCGGCTGGGCGGGCTCCTCTTTTTGCTTTTCCGCTGTCCTAACCCTAACCCTAGTACAATCTAATATACGCATCATTTCTCCCTGTCCGCCCTTTGAGTGCGCATCAGACCATCCATCACGCGCCTTCNCTCCCTCCACGCCCGACGAGGCCATCCTCCGCTCCTTTACGCGCTGCCGTCGACCGCCCTCAGCCTCGAGCCAGCATGACCCACGTCTCTCCATGCAGTTACCTAATTTGGGCCGTGATCACGTTCTTGGTGTGCCCTGCAAAGCAGTCTCGGATCGCTAGACTCACATATTCCTATAGGTGGGGGCCTTCCTGGTTTTTCACCTGTGGTCCTTCGACAGGTTCAAGTGCTTGAGGTTAGTAGCATGCCCTGCAGCTCGAATAGGCATTCAAGAGGAGAATTAGATGGAATAGCGGCCCTTACACTGGGGCCTTTAAAAGGATCATGACCGTGCGCAATCCTGCTCATTCACCGCGAAACTACTCACTCACTCTCCTCGTTACACGCAGTATTCCTATTTAGTATCTATACCGCTGATATTTGTCTACGCGATCGGCAACGCCGTAATAAAGTATGACGAAGGGTACATCGCCGTCCCTGGTTACGGAAGTACGTTGAAGACCTCGACCTCGACCTGCTTTCAGTGGACTAATATCCTCCAGTTGTCCCGAAACGCCATCGTAATGCATGGTATTTGCAAAAGAGTCTATGTGAATAAGAAACATGGGTACAGGTGCTGCTACATGTCGTCTGAACTGGTCAATGGAATTACAAACAGAGGGCATTGACTTCCTTCGGAGTGCCTCTTGGAGAGATACGGCCGAGTAAGAACACTATTTGCGCTGAGTCAGCTGCCGCTAGCAGTGAGAGGTAAACGTACACATTTGAAGGAACGACTTTGGTCTCTGTGGGTTTGAAAACGAAGTTGGTGATGAGTGTGTATATGAAGCTTTTGATCTCGATGAGGGAGAACCGCTGCCCGATGCAGGACTATTATCATGGGGTATAAGGTCATAGACGCCGCGAGACAGGTGGAAAGCGTACGCGAGGACCACCAGAAAAGGTTAGGGTGTTCGAGTAGAGACCAGGAAGCTGCTTTGCCGCCTCCGGCAAATTATCCCAGCGGTCTGGGCTGTGACTTTTGGTCAGCGTCTTCTCGACCAGCAGTCGCAGGTGCTTACTTGAATTCCCAGGCATCCGGCCCCCAGAACTCCTTGTCCTTGTTGAATCCCTCTACGGCTATGTGCACGAAGCTGCCCTTGGAAATGGACACTGATCGTTTCGTATCGACCCTTCCGTCCCGAAGAACAACAGGAAAACTCGTCGGGATCTCGTCGTCCTTCGTCGCTACCCGGATGGTAGAATGGACTGGGGGTATCAGGCGAATGCTCTCCTTGACGACATTGTCTAGCAATGGGAGACTCGCAATTGTGCTGTACACAGTATGAATTTCATCTTCCGTAAACTGGGATATGTCGCGCGACGAGAGTCCCGGGAGAGCAGAGATCATCTCATCGCGAAGCTTTGTTTGAATCTGTGGGTGGTTGGCGAGGAGATGGAGGGTCCAAGTGACGGCAAGAGAAGAAGTGTCGGAGCCGGCGAACATAAAGGTATTGACATTGTTCAGGATGTCCTCGTCGGAGATGCGCTGGTCCGGTGGGAGGTCCACGGCGACGTTGGATTTTACTGGATGGAGATAAACCCATGAAATAGAGAAGAGGGAGGGGCAACCCACACAGGAGACTAAGAAGATCCTTGCCGGCGTAGGGAATGCCCGACCTCTGACCTTCCTGAATCTTCTGTTTCTTCTCCTGGATAAGGTTGCCAGCAATACGTTTGATGACTTTCTGGCACCGGTCTACGGTTTCAGATATTCTTGTGGGCTAGTCATGCGTCAGATGGGCACTTCGTGGAATGTCGAGACCTGCGTACGAAGAGCTTATACCACCATGGTGCATAGATCAGAATCGCGGTGGTCAACCCGTTACCTTGGGATATAGCAATCTCGAACATATCCTTGTAGGCGTTGAATAGCTCGTTGGTCTCGTTTTGGATGGCGTTGAAGTTGTAGTCGAACCCTGTTTATGTGTGAGCGTGGAAGACGGTGCCAAGAGAACAGAGCACACACCTGCAACCCCAATTACATCAAATGTAGCACGGCTCACCCAATGGCATACATCTAGTCGGAGTGGTTCCTTGCATTGGCTAGCCTGCTTTTCAGCGAGCTCCAACCATTTGTTCTTGAGCTCGTCTCCTTTCCGGAAGACCAAAGGCACGAGGGCTCGGAGGTTCTGTATGGAGAAGGCAGGTGTCGCGACTCGTCTTTGGCGCTTATGCATCTGGCCTTCGGCGGCTAACATACCGCACCCGATGAGACTAGAGATGAGCTTGCGAGACTGCCAAGGCTTCTCGTATATTGTTGAGTTCTTCATAATGTATGCCACCGAGACGGGGTCCAGTGTTAGGAGTCTGTCGTCCCACTATGGAAGTGTTACCGCGGGGCTTTGCACAGCACCAGATGACGCATACCGGCCCTGCACCTCGAATGCGAAAGGAGCGTCCATACACTCCCTTCCATATCTCATGCACTTCGGCTGATATAGTAGCACTACCCGCTGTCTGTAAGCTTGTACGCAGACAGGCCGTGCTTCAGACTTACCTCAGGATTTCTGCGAGGTTGGTGCTCCAGAATCCAGGCTTCAACGCTGGACCGGCCAACCGGGAGAGGGGGTTGAAGCGTGGGTGTATCAATACCAGATACGCGGCGTAGGTGAGCGCACCAGTTAGTGCTACCAAGCCGGTGGAAAGAAGGACGTGCATGAGGTTCTGAGGAAAGAAGGATGTCTGCACGAGCCTTGCTGCATCCTGCGACTTGGGTTTATTGTTCGCTGCAACAATTACAGGCATACTATAAATGGACCACACAATTCAAACGCCTGGCAATCATCCCACGCTCCTCCCAGCCAACGATCTTCGCTGCTTGAGCGCTAAACTTGAGTCGACTTCATCGTTCAGCCTTTGCCAGAATGCTGCTGGTTCAAGATCAAGAGGGGGAACAGGAAACTGGGTGAGGTCCATTGACAAGTTACTCGTGCTGGAGGTAACCGTCACGAGGCTGAGGGTGCTAGGCTCGGTAATGATCAGTGTCGGGATTGGAGCGATGGATGAAGCTCGAGACAAGGTTCGCCTGCGGTGCCAACTCCTGGCGACATTCTGTTCCTCTGGCCTTGGGTCTCCTTCGCTTTCTCTACCCGAAAAGATGTCTTTCGATGACGACTGCGAGGGCAGCGCAGGCCAACTCATAAGCCGACCCTTGGCCAGTTCGAGGCTTTGTGCCTGGCCGCGTTTCACCTCGAAGACTACTTCTGCTTCGGATTCCCTGCCATACAGCTCTGTATCATCGTCCAGATCAAGCTCTCCCGAGTCGCTGCGAGTAGTAGAGGCTGACGTGAGCGAGGAGGAAGAGCTGCCGGAGGAGAAGAGATTGACCGGCGCGGAGTCTTCAGTGGAATGGTCAGATGCTTCAGAGTCCTCCGTTAGACGAGGCCAGCTGTCGTGAAATGCTGTCGTAGGCTGGTAAGCGGCGCTCCTGACTCGAGGCTCCGGCTGAGGAAACATGGCAATCATCGTTTGTGCCCGCTCTTCGAGTGCCTTCGCCACTGCGCGATCCGCGAACTCGCCTAACGCTTCCTCTGCCAGAGCTTCGATTTCCGGAAAGGTTTCATAAGGTCGGGACAAGATGATCTGAGGGAGAGGACGACCTGCATAGCACGATTCCGGCTGCACCGCTGGTGATCCTTGGGACGCTGAGATCGATGTTCGGAAGGATGAACTAGGGGAAGTAGGTAGGCTGAATGGTGAACTGGTGCTGGCATGCTCCTTAGACTGGGGGAAAGGGCGAGTCAAGGGACTAGTCGTTCCAGGCTCGCTGGACTGGATAGCGAGGTCGTTGGGCTGGCCGTCAGCGGGAACACAATTGCGGGGACGCCGATGGGGAAGCCGCGTATGACTCAGTTTAGTGACGATGAATCCGCCCAGCAGGATGAAGGCAGTCAGAACAATCGCAGCAATGAAGGCAGGCTCCCTGGAAAGACCTTGAGCACGGCTCTGTACCGTTGCTTTATCATCCGCGGCTCGTTTACTTTGGTCGGCTGGCAGAATAGCGAACGCCTGCTTGTTGCGCTTCACAAGGTCTGCGCCCTCCTTCCAATGGCAGTCCGCTGGTGCGTCGGTTTCTTCAGTAGGCAGGGTGATTGATAGGGAAGCGTCTGGGCAAGAGGACGTTGCAGGAGCCATACAGGAACAAAGCGCGAACTGACGCTTGCCTCTTTATACCGCTGTGGGTTGAAGCGGCTGACACCATGCGTTCGAGGAATCCAACGGACTCGCAAGGGTAAATAGTACTATGTCGCAGTGGTATCAAATGCAAATGGTAAATACAGCGTTGCGTGTCCGTCACTTTCGTTAACAAATCGTTTTTCCAGATCTATCCACCGTCACGCACCACGGGTGCCGTCAGTCAGACGACCCCTCATTCGCACAGAGATCCTTGAGGCGCCTAATTTCCTTATCCAGAGGTATTAACTCGTCCGCCATACGCCTCAGGTTCGCAAGCCCTCGCTCTAGTTCTCCGAGATCCATAATCGCATCGTCATCCTCGGAGACCGAGTCAACGCCGGACCTTATCCTCTTCAACAACCCCTTCACCTTGCGCTGGTGACTGTCGATCTTCCGCCAGAGTTCGTCATATGGATAGAACTTCTTCTCATACTCCCGTTGCAACGTCGCAAGCCGTTCGTGCGTCCTTGACGTGTTGTTGTAAGTCGATATACGGCCAGTCCCGTTCGGCTGAAGTGGCGTCAGGGTATCTCGAGTAGTAGACGGCTCATGGTTGGAAGGCGCCAGCTTGGCAGGGTGAATAGGGAGGTCAGGGTTGGTGCCAATTGAGGGATTGTTACGACGGTGAATCACTGTCGATGTGGTACGCGGTTGTGGGAGTTCATCTTTGTGTCTCCTGTCAGTATCAGAGTCCGACGAATCGGTGTATATCATGTCAGAATTCGCCTGCTTATAGCTCTTCTTGGGTTTCAGGCTACCACTCCTGCTGTCCGCGTCCCTGTCTCTGGACACAGAAATGGCTACCCGTTTGTTCGAAGCTGAGGGAGCGGGAGAGCGAGCGCGCTTATTGGACGAAGTGCCAAGAGACGGGGGAGATGGCTCGTGCCTGTTGTACTTCAAGTCCGAGAAGTTGGAGAGATTCGATTGACGGGAATAGCTACGCTGGTGATAGCTTTCGGGACTTGTGGGGACCTTGGGCTTCTGAGGGAGACCAGTGGGCACTGGCTCAGTCTTTCTTCTCTTCTGGGACTTGGAGGGCTGGTAATCGTCGTCGTCGTCCACGGCCCGAGCCCTACGCTTGAGAACGGAGGTATTACTCGCATCTGACGCCTCGCCTTCTTCTCTCTCCTTCTTGAGATCTTTCAGGCGGGAAGTCTTATCGCGTTCACCGTTCCTGTCCCTGCCATTGGCCCTATCTTTTTCCCAATGCCGGCTGTCCCTCTCGTCCCTGTCCCGCTCCCTACCACTTTCCCGAACGTTTTCCCGCCCCCGTTCCCGATCTCTCCTCTCCCTCTCTTTCTGCTTCTCTCTTTCTACCTCTCTTTGCTCCTTTTCCTTTTCTTTCCGTTCCCATTCCAATTCTTTTCGGCGCTCTCTTTCCCGTTCGGCTCGGCGTTGCTGCGATCTCCTGTCCATATCAGAATCCTGGTAATCATCTTCCACTTTCATCCTCTGAGAGAGTTTTGATGACTGGTGCGCTTGACTTGCACGGCGTCGTTCCGAGTCGGAATCCTGCCCTGGTTCCGTCCTTCCCTTATTCCGCACCCTGCTGGTATGGGAATCACTTCTAACAGAGGAAGCAGATGGCGAGTCTCGTCCCGTGGTCACTGGAGGTCGCATATCCGTCTTGCGAGAAGGTGTCGTATCTCTGGTGATATCGTGAGACAGTTTGCTGCTGGGCGCTTTGTACCCCGTCCCGGCCTGCCCTCTCGAAGGCAGAGTCGATGATGATGACGAAGAGGCCACGCGAGAAATTTCAATGGGAGACTCTCGCCCAGACCTCAACGCAGTCCGTGACTCGTCCTTTGCCATGATTTCTACCTTCCCCCTCGCCCTACCAACACCCTTCTCTTTCTCGCGATAATCACTCGACATAAGGGGACGCTTCGGCCCAGGTGTGCCACGCCGTCCTGCGGCTTGGGCTGAGGAGTAATGTGACGGAGATAAGGCCGATCCATTGTTGGTAGTATGCCGTCGGTTGACAAAGTGCGCCCAGATGGGGTCACCTTCGCGTACACCCAAGCTTTCGAGCACCTTGCGTGCTTTGCGACATATGTCCATTCGCACAGATTCTGACCAGCCATCCCACTCGTAAGGTCGAACCTCCTTCCAAGCTTCTGCCTTGAGGCAATATTTGGATCCAGGCTTGCCAACTGGTTCGCCAACCTGTAGTATATGTTGTCAGAAATATAATGCACTGCCGTGATGAAGGGACAAGGCGCACTTCTCGAAGGAGATGGGAGATCGCATGTCGAGACTGAGACGCTATATTGGCACCACCAATCCGCCTTATGACCTCCTCCTCCGCGCGATCCTCAGGGGCCAGGAAATGGATGAGGCGCCGTTTGAGCTCGTAGGCCTTCTCCGGGGATAGGCGGTCGAGAGGATTCGAGGTCGTCTTGACCGTCCCTGTCCGTTCGGCGGATGCGACAGCTTTGTTCCTTGCCTGGCTGAGGAGAGACGTCCCACTCGGCCGTGAAGAAGAGGAGCCCCCAACGCTTCCGATGTCCGCCTTCTTCTTCTTTTGGGACTGGCGAGCTGCCTGCTTTTGCCGTTGTGTCTCGGTAATTAGCGCCTTGGGATCTTCTATCCTGACGGTCGTCCTGTTGGCACGCTGGGCCATGGCTTCGGAGGTACTCTCCCGCACTCTCTCACCGACACTGGGAACGAGTTCGCGCTGCACGGTAAACCTGCCGATGATGTTCGCATGAAGCTTGAATGGTGGGTTCTTCTTGGTGGCGGAAGACGCTCGAAGATATAGATCGTGGGGGGAAGGCTCTTCGAGTGGGTTGATATTGAAGTGTTGGTCTCCGATGTGAATCCTCTATCGCAATATTGGTCAAAGGATTCATCTGTGGAAGGTTGTGTACGCACTGGCTTGTCCCCGAATTCGAACTCCATCGGTGGGTTGTTGGGAAAGTCATGCAGCGCCTGTAGCGCTTCCGGCGACATGCGAACGAAGAATGCTTTCTTCGGTTTCGAGTGTACGGCCTCTCCTGGGCGCGAGTAGCCCAGGAGGGGGAAGGAACCTTCTGTGGGGAGAGGCATGTCTGTGGCGGTATGGGAAGCGCTGAGGCAGGCCTTGGCCGTCGCCTTGTGTATGCGCGCGCCTTATTGTCTGGGAACAAGAAGGGTGGAGTGGTCGGGGTGAACAATAGTCGGGATCTGGACAAGAGCCCTAGCAACGGTGCGGGCCAGGCATCGGGCAGTGGTCGTGGACGTCGAGTAACCGGGTCTGTGCACAAAGGAGGCTGCCATCATGCAGGCTGTTTGGTTGTATTATGATCTACAGATGCTCTTCAAGGAAGGTACAGAATTTCCTGGCTATGCTCTCCTCGCTCCAATCCACTCGTCCCTTCTCCGTCGATCCCAGGGTTATCGCCTTTTTGTGGATGGTCACAAACTGTCGCTTGAGCCGTTGCAGTTCTGCGAGCGTGATATTGCGGGGAGGCAATGTGGCGTCAACCTTGACACCCTCCGAAAGCGAGATGATGGTTCGACCACCAGCCCCGGATGACTCGGAGAAGATGCTGGAGACAATATTGGCGGTAGTCTGTTCCAAGGTGTGGAGTGCATCCGTTGGGGCTTTAGTTACCTGCGCAGAGTGAGTGTTGCACTCCAGGGAGGAGGGTGGTGGAGCCTACAGAGAGGGAGGCAGCGTTGGGCGGCTTGACAACGCCCTTGGTCAGAGCATCCCATATAGCATCGCCAGGAATATCGGCGTCTGTCCAGAAAATGGTGAAGAGGGGAGAGTCCCAGCGTACCATAGATGAGGGCTCCTCGTATCGCATAAGGAGGTTGTCAAATCTAGATGCACGATGAGACGGGCGAGGAAGTGAGTGCCGGGTGACCTACGTCTCCGCTGCGTAGGATTGGCCGTCGTCACGAGCGGAATTCCACTCGCGGCAGATTTCAGGGGATGCAACGACGAAGACTGTGCAGACTCTGAGCTTCATCTCGCGAGCTGCGCAGTACATTTGATAGCGGAAGCCTTTGATGTAGTTGAGCGAGTCGACAATGAGAATCTTGTCGGTGGCCATCTGCCGCTGCATCGCGGTGAATAGGGCGCCTCTAGCGGGCTTCTCTGAGCGAGAGTCTTTGCTGCGATCGTGACGACTGAGGACTAGCCGGCGAAAGCAGCGGGGCGCGCACCATTGTATACGGAGCGGGGGAGGTTGAGGACGTCGTCGGAAAGGATTTCAACGGAGAGCTGGGGGCCGTCGTAGTCGTCGGCGGCGAGTCTCTGCTGGAGATGGCGCTTGATCTGGGCG
>JANDKE010002044.1:0-11351 GCA_027627275.1 Coprinellus aureogranulatus | reverse complement strand
ATATCTCGAATCGCTTGGAAAGATTGTACGCAAGGCCTTTCAGCGCTTCGGGCCGGTCTAAATGGCCTTCAGGACAAAGTGTCAGCCGCTCCCGATGAAGCTGGATGGCATCTTCGAGATCCTTGAGCTCATTGGAGAACTCAAATCGACTGAAAAGGGTGTAACCAACGTCGTTCAGGTTTCGAGACCGATCTGGATGGCCTGCAGGACAAAGAGACAGCACCTCTTGATGAAGCTGGATGGCCTCATCCAGATCCTTGAGCTCTTTGGTTATCTTGGATCGCATCGTAAGGGTGTGACCAAGGCCATTCAAGGTTTGAGATCGGTCTGGATGGCCTTCAGGACAAAGTGCCAGAGCCTGTCGACAGAGCAGGATGGCTTCATCCAGATCCTTGAGCTGTTGATGAAACATGAACCGGTGGCTAAGGGAGTAACTGAGGCCCATGAGGGATTGGCCCCTGTCCGAATGACCCTCAGGACAAAGTGCCAATGCTTCTCTTTGCAGCTGAACGGCTCTTTCACAGTCCTCAGCCACCCTGTTGATCGACCCACGCCTTACAAGGCCAATCCCGAGGTAGATTAACGCCTCTGGACAGTTGTTATGGCTTTTGGGAAACAACTGGACAGCCTCCTCCAGCAATGTGATGCCAACATTGAGGTAGGTATCGACCGCTGTCCCCGCCCTATCTGTCCATGCCTCTATAATCCCGCACCCGAGGTTCATCTTGACGATTCCGTTGAGGTCTGCCTTCATGTCCGTGGCTGTTGCCAAATGCAGTATATGCTTATGCAATGCAATTGCCCGTTCGAAATACTCCGGCGAGTTGGAGCACGATGAGAATGCACAGTATGCCCGCGCTAGGGAACTCCAGCATGATGCACTTGGATGAAGGTGTGCAGCAATTTGGAGGGAAGCAACACTGAGCTTCAGTACCAATACATCGCAGCCATAGCGTCTCAGTAGGTTACCGAAATGCTCCATTAACGGCCCCACTTCGCATCTGGGTGGACTATCCAGCACCCCATCTCTCCAGATGGTGGATTGAAGTAGGGCCAGTGCCCATCTGTGTATGGTGTCATATCCCAGCTTGTCCAAGGCGACAAGGATTGGACTATTATGCCAATCCCGGACAGGAGCATTTGGCTCAGGAGGGGGTACCACGTGCGTGGCATGCACGATCCAGTTCTTGATGGCATACCGAGGTGGCATTTCGTCAGCTGCAGAAGCTACAACTTCGGATGACGGAGGAAGCAGCTTGGGGAGGACATTGAGACAGGCGAGCGCCATCCTTTCGTGGCCCATCAGTGTGGAGATGCCCAAAGATGGATCACCACTCGGTGGTTCAAGGCTGGGGAAGAACTCGACGACGGAGAGGTGGAACGAGGAGATAGCAGGGTGAATGAGCTCGTCGGATCCATTGGGTTGGTGAGTTTGGAGTGCGTGAAGACCGGTCCTTATGCTATTAATATTGGCCTGCTTCATGCCGATGAGAGATGAGAACTCGGCCATTGAAAGTGGTTCCACAAGAGCAATCAGCATCTGCAGGTACTTATGCAGATATATACGGCTTTCTTCCGAAGGGAAAGACCGCAAAATGGCACCACGGTAGAGTTCAGATAGCGCGTCAGAGTCCCCAAGTGTCAGCTCCGAATGTAGTGCTTGCTGAAGGATTGCCCTCGCCGAGACCTCGCTGTACTCCTTGGTCATGGTCGAGCACACTGTCCTGGCCCAGACAAACCACCCTTTGGACTTGACAGCAAGTTTTTCCACTTCAAGTGGGCTCATTCCCTTGTCACCTCCCCACTCCACAGATGCCAGATGGTGCTGAAAATACCTCCTCATGACGTCTGTTGAGGCCGGGGGAAGAGGGTGGGAGTGTAGGGAAATGTCCGCAATGTCTTGCGCACGAAGCTCAGTTCTGTGCAAGATAACGAACTTAACGAGGTGGCTGAGTGGCATCAGCTGTGACAGACACTTCAGGAAGGCTTGGTGGTGTTTCCATTCGTCGAATGCATCCATGATGACAGTGAGAGGCCCACCAGCCTGGAGTGCCAAGAGAGGGTGACGGATAAACGCCTCAAAAAGCTGCCGTACACTGGTGGTTGAGCTACCACATTTCTGCATGGCTTTCACAATGCTGGAAGTAGCCTCTGGGTGGTTCCTCCCTAGTTCAGCTCCAATATATCGAGCCACAGTCTCCACACCCCAGTCGGGGGTGAGAAAACTCATGAATAAAGCAGCTGCCAGCCGGCCTTTTGAGCGCAGTTCTTCTTCAAGACGCCGCGCGAAGGTGGACTTCCCAGTCCCCACCGCCCCGTAGACTGAGAGCGTCAACTCGTGAGACGTCTCCGTCCAGTTGTGGACAAAACCAAGCTCTTCGTTGCGGCTGCCCTCCAAGTACTCGCTTATCTGAACGCCAATGTTTGGGTGCATTGGCAAACTTTCCAGTATGCGGGGGTCATTGAATGAGGATTGGATCAAGTTTCCTAGGATAGAACGGCCATTAGAACGTCATGGAAACCGTACCAAAGGCCCCCCGAACTCACCATAGTTCGTCCCCGAGTTCACATTGCCTATACGTTCAATACGATTGACGAACATGTTGTGAAAGTGCACTTCCGCTTGAGTCAGCTCCGAGGATGTCTTCGTCGAGTTGTAGGCTAATGCTAGCCCTTCGTTGTGGCTAATTCCCAAGTGCTCCGTCTGCTGTGCACTCATATGTTGCTTGAAAACGCCTTCTAGATTGGGAAAATCGGGATGACGGAACTATCCATTATAAGGCCAGGCAACGTGAACACCAATCTAGATGAGAATCAGAGTATACAGACCTTGAAGGCATGTTGAATCGCATGCCTGGGTGGCCCGACCCCTCCTTCTAACTGTAATGCGACGTGCTCAGACGGTGTAAGAAGGAGAACTCGTCAATGCCCACCTGAAACTGCACCATCGCTTTGTTAACGTTGTGGAGGATCTCGGCGATCCGATTTCTCACATCCTCATGGTCTGCTATCTTCTGGGCGGTAAATTTCTTTAGTTGGTAAAGCTTTCCCAACTCTTGTCCCAAAGTCCTAAGTTCCATCAGTCATGTTGTTCCCATCTGAGTGAAGGGGCTTAATACGCTTGGAATTTCTGCGTTGCAGGATGATTTTCTCCGCCGTCAGCCCATCGTCCAAAAGCAGACCTCCCTATGAGAACTCGAGTGGCCATTGACGCAATTCGGAGGTCGACAACATCCATATTATCTTGCGCAGCCTTTGCCAATTGTAAACCAGTAGGATAACCCATTTTGGGAAGAAGTTTTGAGAGCGATGGTCAGCACATCCTGAATTTCAACAACTGCCTCAGCGAGTCCAAGTGCCACTTCCGCGGGATCCCCCATTTCCAGAATATCAGGCAGCCTTTGCAGTAGCGTCTGCGTGAAGTTGAAGGCGACTTGGAGCCCAGGGGATGGCTGTGGTAGTGGTGTCAATGGTGAAGGCGGTCGGTGTACCAGGAGTGGCTGGGCTGCAGGAGGTTCCGAATGGCTCGCCTGCTGCGATTCGAATTCCTGGGTAGTTAGGGCCGGATTGATTTCTGGAAAAGGCTATCAGTACTGCACAGCGCTTATCGCTATTGGGAGACTTCTCACCTGGTGGTGCTACAAAGGCAGGGTTCGGTCCTGGGATATCGCCCTGCCCTGCAGCTGCATTGACGCTGGCGCTTGGAACTGCCGCGCAACGATACAGGTCAGACTCGCTTCATTGACAATCGAATGATTCCTTACCATGGCTCTTCGCAATAGGAATATCACCTGGGACGGGTTCCCTGGCCGCTGGTTGAGGTGTTGTTGATCTTGAAAAGAAGGCGCGGACACGATCTCCTAGATGACTAAAGTGTGAATAGTTGATGGTATGGCGCAGAACAACTGGTGGATTTGGACTTTCGCTTTTTCCTTGACTGAAGTGGACGACCCTAGCGTCGGTGGGGCGCTCTGACGTTCTGGTGAAGGATCTCGACTAACGGGCCCACTATGGCACCCCGACCTGAAGAATCTCATCAGACGACTGCCGGGCATGGTGAGGGACAGAGTCAACGAGGCAGCATGCTGCGTTTGGAAAACTCGGCGTCAATTATCACACAACCACTTCCACCGAGGCGCAATTAAAAGGTCCCTCAGTGCCTCCTCGATTGGATCGACGCGTCGAAGGGACTGGGAAATGAGAGCAACGCACTACTCAAGGCACAGACGGAGTCAAGAAGCAAGTTTCTTGAGAAAGGTACGGTATAATTCGCTATATTTCCCCCGAATTCAATACGAATTCCAGATATTGAGAGAGTAACAACACACACCACAGGAAAGGACGCCAGGGACCCTCCAATGAACCTCCAACCAGTTGCCCATTCACCAGGCTGATAGCTATTCGTGAATCGTAAACAGCAGAAGCAAGATAACCAATGCTACTGATAGTAGGCGAAAGGCGAAGTCGCGAATTCCACGAGGGCGAAGGAAGGAGAGAAGGGGGGACGAATTGTAATCGAGGTGAAGGAAGGAGTCAAGTAAGTAGATGGGATAGAATATCCGAAAGAGTGAGAGGCATGATCCAAGCTTGAACAGGCAAGGAAAGACCTGAGTGGATCTCTGTGAAGAAACGAAGTAGAGGGATTTGAAGCTATGCAGAAGGCAGAACGTCCGTAACCTTCACGTTCCAGGGAGGGCGCCGGATGGAGTGGGATCCTTGCACCCTGAGCTCGCTTGTCTGGGGTATGAAGCTCGAGAACGCCTTGACATCTTGCATCAGAAACACGGAGGAAGCAGCAGCGAAGCGTTCAGGGCGTATGTGGGACCAAGATGCGTGGAAGTGGGAGATTCTTGTGGCACTTTCGACTTGACTCGTCGTTGTGGCTTACGGTCAACGCTCCGAGCCCTTCGCTGACCGAGTTACGAGTATCGTGCCGCAGTTGAGGCGCGCTGACGCGTTGTTCACTTGACATGGTGTCAGCGTCGGGGGTGTGGGATGGATGCAGCGAGACTCGGGGACAGCAGAGCGATCATCGTGTAGAAGTCGAGCTTTGAACTCTAGACGAAGATTTCCAGCCCACTGATTCTTGTATGCGTTCCAGTTCACGAAGGTGGGCCTGCAAAGCAAGGCGCAGAGAGGGAAGGTGGCAAAGGGTGATCCGGCCCTTTCAAAGCTTCAACAACAGTGTTGACCGACACGAAAGGATGACGACTCACGGTATCCTTGAGCCTGGGTTGCCAGCGGCCGGTACACTCCTTCTCGTCGCTCACACCATCCTTCACCTGCTCTGAGTCTCCAAATTCCGGGCGCAGAGAATGTTATCCGAAGTGATAGCTTCTACGATGTGGGTGCGCATTTGCATGGGAGCCTCGTCGTGGCTAGCGGAGGGGTGTCGCTCGAATTGCAATTCGATCTCATAGGACAGCAGGCCAAGAAGGCGAGGTTACATCGGAATGGTAGTGAAGATTCGGAAAGAGGAAGATCGTCGCTGGTTGGGTTGTCGCGGTGATTGCCACCCGGAACCGGCGCTTATCTTCCGAAGACCTGATGGCAGTGGCAGGTAAATGCTAGTGAGCACTAGTACGCCTATCCTTGCATGGGGAGGTAACTCGGCCTGGATTCTGCAAGTGGAATCTCTTCTTCGACGACCGTCGGCAGCGGTACCGCATTGAATGGACTTCTAGCATTTGATGAAATTGATCTGGCAGGACCCCGTCGCTGGAACCTCTGGGCACTGCACAACATGCGATACGGGGTCTGCACGAGTGGCCCCCTTGGTGGCAGGGTCAGCACCGATCTCGTTTCTGACCACCATTGGCATTAGCGCCTCCCTTGCTCTTCTCAACACGTATGCCACGTCGGTGTGCGCCGTTGGCACCAAGTTCACCCATCCGAGTCTGCGCTCGTCGTGCGCCTGAGCCAGTCGACTGACCCACTGTCCAAGCCTCAGGTAATCGTTGGAGCGTCCTCCTGCCACTCACCGATGGCTCGGCGCCATCGAGGAGCCGTCGGGAACTTCTAACTTGGATAATCTGTTTCACGATGGTCTGAAATCGAGATTTACAGCGTGAACTTACTCTGACTTAACGCTATAGAATATTCTATCTATGAAAACGTACATTGCCAGTAGCTCTGTGACTTTCACCCATGTATATGGCTCCTTCCGGGAGTTTCGGTCTCGGTACCTTGCCCCCCTACCCCCTGGTCCCACCATCCTTTCCCCAGTAATTCATTGGTGACTCAAGCAAGGCTACGCCCTTCGGCCGACCAACACCGTCTTACAGGGCATAGTACCCGGTTTCCCATATTTGTCCCGACAAAGTTTTGGGCTGCGTCGTTGAATTCCTACACCGCCGCCGGCAAGAGCAGGCCTTCGGTGCTCTCATCCTTCAAGAGTTCTAGTATGAAGTCAAGAATAACCTCCACGTTCTGCGATGCCTCCTGGCTGTCTGGATGACCTTCAATGAGGAACTCCAGCACCTCCTCACACAGTTTGCTGGCTTCCTTAAAGTCGCCGATGGTTTCTGTGACCTCGACGTGCTCCTGCAGCGAACTAAGAAGGCACTTCAGCGTACTAGTTCTGTCGGGATGCCCTTTAGGAAGGAGCTGCAGCACTTCCCAGCGCAGTTCGTTGGCTTCCTCCAAGTCGCCGATAGAATCCGTGTCCTCATAGCGCTGGATAAGTGAATCGGCAAGGCCAATCAGCGATCGAATCCGGTCTGCATTCCGTTCAGGGTACAGCTTGAGCGCCTCTCGTCCAAGCCTGATAGCCTCCTCTAAATCGTCCAGGCAGTTGGTTGCCTCAAAGCGCACGCGCAGGAGGCTGGCGAAGTTATGCAGGGATTGAGCTCGGCCCTCGGTCCCGTTTGTAGAAACCCGCAGCGCCTCCCGATACAGCTCGATAGGCTCCTCCAAATCTTGAAGGTTGTTGTTTGCCTGGAAACGTATCCATAGGCTGGCCGTAAAACTGTTAAGCATAACCAAGTAGCGTGGTTGCTGCTCAGGCCATAGCTTCACTGCCTCTCGACGCAGCTGGATCACCTCCTCTAAATCGCTGAGGGACTTGGTAAGTGTAAAGCGTTGGTAGATGCAAGTGGCAAGGTTAGCCTGTGCCATGAATTGGTGCACTCCAAATGAATGCCGGTGTTTTGCGTTGAGAAACTCAAGCACCTCACGTCCCAGCTGGGTGGCCTGTTCCAGATCTGCTGGGGAGTTGGCGATTTCGAAACGTTGGCTCAGGGCCGTGGAAAGTTGGGCCATGGCAAACACTCGATCTGTATGTCCTTCAGGGGAAAGACACAGCACCTGCCGGGGCAGCTCGATGGCCTCCTCCAAATCCTCGCACGATCTAGTCGCCATGAAGCGGTTGTAAAGGGAAACGCTGAGGTCGTTCAGCACCGGTGGGAGATTGCATGGCTCAGAATTCAGCTTGAGCAACTCCCGATGGCACTGGACGGCTTCGTCCAAATCCCCAGAGGCTTTGCTGACTCTGAAGCGTTCGTTCAGGGATAAGGCAAGGCTGAACAGAAAAGGAGCTCTACCCCGATTCCCTACAGGACAAAGCGCGAGTACTTTCCTTTCAATCTGAATAGCCTTTTCCAGATCCTCCATGCCACCAGTGATCGCAAAGCGTTGACGAAGGCAGTAGGCGAGGTCTCGCTGTATTCGAAGGCGTTTCTCATGGCCATGAGGACGAACCTGAAGGACTTCGTGCAACAATGAGAGCGCCTCATCCATTGCAGTAAGCGAAACTTCCCCTCCAAGCCTATGGCAGACACAGATCGCCCACGCAAGGGCCGCCTTAATGTCCGCTTTGTCCGCGTCCACGTCGACCGCTGCCAGGTGTAGTGCATGTCTATGGAGTCCGATCGCCTCTTGGCAAAGTTCTGGAGAGTGTGCGACAACTGCGAGATCCATATACGCACGCCCGAGGCAGCACCAAGTCCATGCAGCACCAGGGCAAAGGTGTATCGCGATCTGCAAGCATGCCAGACTAAAATTGGGGAACTCTGCCACATTCCAGAGAGTGTTATCAAGCTCGTCGATATTGAGCAAGCATTCACCCAATCTGCGCATGACCATCCACGATTCGTGCTGAGGTGGACCACCCAGTGCTCTGTCTTTTGCGGTGTTGCATCGCAGCAGGGTTTGCGCCCATCGCCGCAGTGTATCAAGCTGAATGTTGTGCAGGCGGACGAGAACCGGGAACTCAATCCACCGCACAGTGGATTTTGGGTCCACGAAAGGTGTCGCATGCAATGCATGCACGAGCAAGTTCATAATGGGGTACCGGGCTGGTGACTTGAGTTCATCAAGGGCTGGATCCTGAGACGGAGGGAACAGGTGTGGGAGGATATCGATGCATGCAAGTGCCATCATTTCATGGCTTGCGGTCTTGGATAGGTTGAGAGATGGGTCACTTATCGTGCATTTGATCTCGAAGTATTCAATAGCGGACAGGTGGAATTGGGAAGTGGCGGGGTGGATGAGCCTGTCGGATCCCTCAGGTTCGCGTGTTTGGAGTGCGCGAAGTCCCCTCCTCACGCATTCAACAGTGCGCTGATCCATCCCAGTAAGGAACGAGAAGTCGGCAAGGGGAAGTGGCTCTTGTAGCACGGTGATCGCTTGCAGGTACCTGTGCATGCATTTGCGATCCTTCAGCTTTGGGAACGACCGTGAAACGGCGCCAGCATATAATTCTGCGAGAGCTTCAGAATCTCCGACCGTCAGCTGCGAATACAGCGTATCGTCGAGGACTTTCCTTGGCGATATGTTGCCGAAGTCGTCCTTCATGGTTGAGCACACGGTCCAGGCCCAGACAAACCAGCCGTTTGACTTGTCTGCGAGCTGGTCAGCTTCATGATCAGCCAACACATCACCACCCCATTCCACGCCTGCCAGTTGGACTCCAAAATAGCGCCTCATAACATCCTTGGAGGCCGGTGGAAGAGAGTAGGAGCTGACGGAGACGCCGGGGAGATCATTGGCACGAAGCTCGGGACCCCTGAATCTGTTCACTGACGTCAAAAGTACCATCCTTGGGTTCCTCACAATTCGACCTTCTACCCGATTCCCCTAACTTTAATCTCGGACTTTGCATCCCCCTTAATCCCGCGCACAAGGCTCGCGGCTTCATCAGACTCTGGCTCGCTCAACTGTATCAATACTCCATCCTCCTCGCTATCCTCTTTCTCCGGGCTTTCGGTTTGCTTTCTAGATCATCTTCTTTGGGTCCACACAATGAACCCTATCTGTAGCATCACACTTTACTGTATTGTTATCGGCTTTTGCCATCCTATTCGACCTTCATCCCCATGCATCTTACCCTTTCGACCTTCTTTCCTTTCATACCCTTTGATATACCCTCAATAGCACCGTCGCAGTGCTCCTTCGTACAATTTGCTTTCGATCGTGACCATCCACATCTCTAGAACACTGTATCGCGTAGCACCATATCAAAAATCAGAAATTCATCTAAAAATCGAAAAGAAAATGTTTCAGCCTTGAATACCACTCGACCGCACCAATGCACGCGCATATCCTCCAGGGCGTCTCCCCTTAGGCGCCGTTTTCTCAGTGACGTCGGTGTTCCTTGAGCGATAAAACCGATGGGCGCTAAATACGGCGCGCCGGCATCGAGGTGCGCCATATTCCCACGATCCCGCCCTCCGTGAACAGGAGGAAATAAGCCATCGGAGGTGAGTTAAACCTGCACTGAACGGATAACAGGGTTGGAAGCGCGGTCGCACTAACATCCACTCGATGCCCACGCCCGGCGACCTGATAAGAGGCAGCATTCGGTGACTAGGAGAATCATAACACGTTTCGAACTCGCAATTGTTTCCCTGTTAGACGATTGATCCAACCCACAAGGCCAAGCAGCTCCAATATTGTGGTACCCGGAGTAAGGTGCTCAATTGTGGCCTGTCATACACCACCGACTTCGAGCGTTTAACCCGGCTATACCTTTTGAGCATAAGTGCGCGCCAAGTCCGCGGTTTTCAAATTCCAGCTCCTCTATTGTTATCTATGTAATAGGTTCAAGCAGTCTTTCTAGTAGTTCTCGCCTCGGGGAATTTCAATATCTGAATATGCCTTTTTAGTGTGTGGCTCAGCTAGCTGTAAGCGACATGGAACTAATCGCAGCATATTGCGGCGGAAGCCAAGTGCAATTCCATGAATCCCAGTACACCCACAATGGACATCGTGCTAGGCAATTTGCTTCCCGAAATATGTCCTTCCTGTTTGCCCTAACAGCCCACACCGCACCCACCAAGGTTAATCAGGCGTTGTGGTGTGGCAGCAGTGATATCGATAGCGCCCAATGTGTCATATCTTGTAGAACAGGTTGGCCATGTGTGCGTCCACACCATAGAGAATGTAAAGCAGCGTGTTTATGGAACAGTGGTCACTCCTTGGGCTTAGCAAGGGCAGGTCCTTCACTAATACAGGCGCACTTGTGGCCCGCGCAACACGGCCGAAGGTTAGATCATCTCATTATATTAGCAAGGGGTAAGGAAGCCATAAGGAGAGGCCAGAGCCTATGTGGCTAGCCAGTCCACAAAACGAGTTGACACTAAGCCCTTTCGTTTGTCTCCCAGTACCACCGTTGATAGGGTATTTCCGAGCGATTTAAGTTTCCAGTGCCTACGCACGCGACATGAGCAGAGATAACTTGTGCGATTTTCGGATAATCCAAAAGGGCACAGCAGTAGCCCTTTCAGTAGTATGCAAGCTAAACCCTGCAGTTGCTTGTTGACAAAGTTCCTTTTCCATTTCACTGTTTCACTGCATCCTATGGAAGGAATTCCGAGTGGGGCGACGGTGTGGGCACCAGTTGGTCCGGTACCAGCAGAGAAACATCGTCATCATATACGACCTTTTCGAAAGTGCCTCCGTGAGCTAGATCGAACGGAACTTCGCCAGAGGACTGGAACTGGTGCTCGATTCCCTAAATTCGTCTCGCGATCAAGCGGATAAAATCTACAACCCGATCTATCTCACCCTTTGCCCGGTGTGAAGAGCCAGCAAACAGTGCAGAACAGGAATTGTGGAAGATTGAGCGGTAGTAAGCGTGATTCGTCCCTAAAAGTATTGCCGAACTTGAGACATACTCGCAAACGGTAGCTTCCACGTTCATCCAGGTAGAGGCTTCATGGCGCCTTTAGCCATCCGCAAAAGTCAAGTTGAAAGATAGGACCTAAGCATAAACCATAGGGGTCCTGCAGAAGGGCCGACAAATGGGATTGCACGAGCAAAAGGTATGAGTGAGGAGATATCGTCAGTAGCCTATGCAATCGAAAAAGGGTTAGTAGAAGGGTCATAGGGTCACCCTTCATGAGGAACTATTC
>JANDKE010002043.1:0-11356 GCA_027627275.1 Coprinellus aureogranulatus | reverse complement strand
CTGGCCGTGCATGTCGTCCTAGCGTGGCGCTGAGTGTCTAGGTGAAAGGAATATGGAAGCCCAGAGGCCTGCGGTTCGGAGAATAAGAACAAAAACGGAAGGGAAGAGAGAAGCTTGTAGGCGCGCTAATCAAGGTCAAGAATGACTCTTATACCATCCACGGCGCCACACCGCCTGCATGAAATAGGCCATTGATCGGCGTCTAAGAGTCCGCTTCGATAGAGGGTCGAAGCCATAATTGGGTCGTCAGGAGGGTCAGGGTCGACAGCTTCGTGCACAGCATTCGGAAATTGCTTGGACACAGGCAATATCCGCTTACTTGTTTGCCTTGTTAGACTTGTCCTCCTGTGAATGGCCTCTTTGTCCTTCGTCACGACAACCAAGGAAGACAACAACGGCAGAATGGTCAAAGAGTCTGTGGTAAAGAATTTGCTTCTGCGTTACGGTGAATGGCGGTTCGACGATGAAGAGGCAGTTTTGACCTGTCAGTAGATTAGTTTGCGGTAGCTCGGGAACACAACACGCGATAGGGCGCATACCGTGCTGTGTTGTTCGAGCAGAGAGGTGCAAGGCGGTGCACCAGCGTTTGACCAGCTTCGGAGATAGCGCGTTTATGGGTTCCCACGTGGTGAAGCCAGGAATCCTTTGAGGTAGGGCAGTACAAAGCTCATAGCAAGAGGAGGACCCTTGGGCTAGGGCAAAGCAAGCGGTAGAAGTCTTTTGGTGTTGATACACAGCGGTACCGGTGAAGCAAACGTGCACCTCTTCATTAGGGATATCCGAAGCAACTTGCACATCGTCGCCTGCGCTGATGTCCAGAAGGACAAGGTATCGAGTGTACTTCCTTTGACGAGGTTAGATATCCTGAAAAGTGAAAGCGCCGGGGTATATGGTCTCGTTGTTCCCAGAAGCTAGTAGGAAAAGATGGTGGTCGCTGTGAAGGACGGTGACGGCGCGTTTGATCGCGGTTGAATCGACGGAACAGGTGCAATTGACCCGCCGCACCGTGCTCTGAGCCAAGCTTGCTGTGGATGTGAGACCCATAAAGCAATGCATAATATACATTAGACCGCAATCTTCGATAATACATACAGGGTTGAAGCCGTTCTCGAGACCCATACTCTCCTACCCTACTCAACAGGCTTAGCACTCCGAGCAATGACATTCCAGTAGTACGAGCTCGCAGGCCTGAACTGGATAACTTTGGGGTCACTTGGCCGTCGCTGTCGACCGAGATGAGCAAGTTGCACGTCTTCTGGTCCTTCGATGTGTATTCGGTCGTCCAGGGAGAGCTTCGTTGCGGCGTGATGATCAGGTCTGCTGTTCTGGATCTGCAGTAGAGGCACGACGGCGTTCAAGATTTGAGGGAAGAGCTAAGAATGTGGGGTCGACCTACGAGGAGATCCGACTCTATGTGTCCCGGCCCTTGTCTTCCTTTCCCTGGGTTTCGATAGTATCCCGACGGGTATCCTTCCGGAGGATCAAGTCCATGAATCTGGCGAAGCTGGTGGCGCATATTCAGCGATGCAAGGAATGAATTTGCGTAGACTGAAGCGCGGTTAGTCAGAATCGCCGAAGAAACGGTAAATGTGAGGACAGACGCTTTGAGATGACGAAATGTAGGCCCATGAAGATGAGGTTATGGGGCATAGTAAGCCAACACACGAGAGACGCGATGGCAGCAAAGCTAGGGTCGAGGGGGTCGGGGATTCTGTAGAATTCATGCATGAAGATGGGCGTACCATGTCAGAGCCCCGTTCTCCAGCGTGTACAGGGTCAGAGTGTCGACCATTCTGATCATCCTATATCCAGACAAAAAGCCTTCATTAGTTTACGCGTATACGGATGCGGCTAGAGGGTGTAACGCACATAGTGGACATCGGACTGATTCCCGCCCGGAATTGCGCAAGGAAATAGCATAACCAGAATGTGATGAGTATATCCACTGCTGCTGTGAGCGAGAGTCCAGTCGTGAACATCGTCTGGAGGGGTCGAAAACAACGTTTAGTACCGTAAAACTGAAACGCAGTCGGGTAAGAGTTCGACTAACACGCGGAAACGTCTCCAGCAGGGCGTGAAATTGCTGCAAGCGGATCCTATGGGGAAGAACATAAACGAGGAGTCTACAAAGAACAAGTTTGGGCGCCGTACATGTTGACAGTTGTTACTGAAGATGATGCATTCAGACGCCATCGTCGAAGGAAGATCAAGACGAGGAACTTACTACACGCCGAGCATAACCGAGCGATCGCCAACAAGACCTGAATTCATCCTGAGCGCGGTGATGCGCCATTCACTAAGCTTAGGACATACGATGGGACAGGTTATCAGCCAATTTCCCCCACTCGCTGTATGGCTGAGATCAGCGTTAGGGTATGGGAGAGACGAAGCCAGGACGCTCACATCGGAAGATCTTGTGTGCGAAGAAGCTGCAGTGGAGCCCTCAACGATTGCGCTGAAGACATCCGGCGTGGTATGCTCACCAGTGAACGAGGAGGGTCTGAAGGGCCTGGGACGATCAGCTCAGAAGGTGCTTCCTTCTCTATGAAGCCTGAATAGAGTTAACTTACCGTAATTACTACTGAGATCTGGTAGATGACGAGCGGTTTAGTCCACTGAGTCTAGGGAGGGGAAGTTCTGAACGCCCGGGGCTTACCGCTAGCGCCCTATTCAACTGCGTCAGCGAAATGCCGATCCGAAGTAATCAGAGTGAGGGGTACTGACCAAGGGATGTAGTCTATCCTCGTCAAGTCGCCGAAGGAGCTAATGAAGTATTCATGGATGGTGTACATCAGGAACGAAGTGTGCAGCCCGTCCAGAATCCTATGCGAAGCGACAGCGTGAGGCTCGAGAATAATCCCAGTCGGATGAGATGTGCACAGACCACGACGCAAGCACCTGTTTCGTTGGTGGGATTGAAGATAAGCCATATTCCTGCAAACATATTCCGACGTACCATAGCTTTCTTGGTGTTAGAGTCACCTGGGTACTGCTTGAAGTACACGATGCACTGGGTGGCTACCACTCCGCTCAAGCTTTGGGGTAGAAGTCAGCTATCCTTTAGCGACGTGGTAGATGGATCAGGCATACCTGAATGCGATCCCAGCCCCGAAAAGCAGTGCACCATACGTCTTCCCGATATCGACGCTGGTCTCAGCAGCGGCCATCCTAACCTAGTAGGACTCGAGAAGTTGAGAACCCGGCTCAACGAACCCCAGCCCCAGGATTCCAGTGCGGGAAGGGGTGATAATCGATTGAAAGGTGTCAGAAGCTAAACGAATCCTCATATGGAACCCACCCTCCTTATATATCTGCCCTGGACGACCGAATGCCGACATTCAATCTGTCGATGGCAAGCGGATTTGAATTCAATTGATGACTGAGGCACGCCTCCAACATGCTTGTGTGCGTGATATCGCTCAATCTCCCCGGTTGCGTGACCACCGTCCGCACAGCACAGAGTCGCTTTTGTACTGTGAGTTGATCAACGATGAGTAGAAATGAGACTAGACATGGTATGTGCTGCGTCCTCACTTTGAATGGTCAGATAGAGTGGAGCGATAACGGAGGAGGGGCGATGGGCGGATGGTTTCGATGGTGCCTAGAGTGCATAGCCGCCGTCCGATATAACAGGCACGAGGTAAAGAGACCGGGCGGAGCATGTAGCCTGCGCTGCGCCTGCAGAGTGCAGCACTGGTGAATGAAGCTCACTCACTTCAGTGGCACGCCAAGAGACTAGACTCTGGGTAGAATACGTCGAGCCGCTCTATTAGAGCCGCTTGGTGGGAGGAAGGGGGCCAGATTGGGCGATCTTCTGGTCGACTTGACGACACCGTAAAGGGCTCTTCGACCGATATGCGTGCATTTCGGGTAATTGGGCGCCAAATTTGTCTGTCACAGCATACGAGTAAGGTCAGAACAAGATTACAGTGCGGATAGCTCGCCCCAGAATGCGGATATTCTGAAGAGATGTGGGCTCCATGTTCGGGTGCGGGGGGTCATGCGACCGACAGTCATCCACTCCCAGTTCCCCGGAGAATAGGCTTCCCTTGGCAAATTCAAGAGATCGTTCCCCTGTCCGTAATCGTCTGGGAAAGCTCAAAGCGACAGAGCTGGATAACCATCTAGCGCCGGAAGGCCAAACCTGGCTCCGGTCATACCCAGCATTCATCTCCAAGACGCTCCTCCCATAGGGCTTCCCGCAGAGGGGATGGTTATCAGAACACCAACGCGGGGAAGGGGCAGATTCTATGCAAGACGGAACGGGAACGTTAGAACATAATCTCTGTGAAACGCGGGATGTATAGCCATACCAATAAGATATGCGGCCCGCATTTTAATATTCAAGAGCTTGCAGGGCTTCAGAGCGTGGTACTTGAGGAGGAGAACCTGAATCCTCACAAACGTCAGAAGCTTGTGCAACCCGTTCAGGCGCTAAGAAACTAAATTGCCTGAGCTTCGCGGAAGGAAATGCATCTTAAGACAGGTTAATGTAAGACCCGCATCTATCCAGCAGCACTATAGCGTGTCAGTGACAAGTTGGACCTTTGGGACCATCTGAAGGTCGAGGTGGTTCGGGTTCAAGTTCTGTTTGAGCTCCGCCCGAAATGCCGAGCCCGACGGAAATGAGACCATCACCTTGGCCTCTCCTCTATCTCTTTTCCAAATCACCATCATCCATGCCATGGGCGTTTATCTCAAATCTAAGGTAACTACAAGTGAGTAAAGTAATTATGTGTCTTCTATATAGTACAAGCTTGTGTGACTCAGAAACAGGCATCCATGTGGGGCGAAACCGAACTGCGACCAGCCGCTCCGCGAGGCGCAGCGAGTTCGGTGCAGAAAACGATATCAGCGTCCTTGCGGTGCTGAGGTCGACTGTTACCACGTCTCAGCCCTACCAAGGCAGCTCCTCTCTTTGCCAGACCCGGACTCCGAATCTTCAAGGACTTCGCCCTCCAAACCGACATTGTCCTAATCGTCACCGTCCCCAACTGTAACCCACCGCTCGCGGGACACACCATCGCCTCTGGAAGGTCGTTCTTATGAATGGTCAGCTGCGTCTTATCATGCTCCGGATGTACCGGGACATATGTGATAGTCATCCTGTCGCCCTCGGTATCGTGGTAGACGGCGACCCCATTCCTCATCGTCTCCCTGGAGATGGAATGGGCATTGGCGATGGACATGCTGAGATTTCCTGTTACCCCGGCACCACTCTGCGAAGCTTCAACTCCGAGGGTCGCCGTCTGTGACTGGCTGTTGCTATCCTGGTTCGACTCCTTGTACTGACCATCCGTATCAACCAAGCCTCTCGGGCGTGGAGCGACACTTTGGAAATCGCAAGCGACATCTCCAATGACTTGGACGGAAGCCTTTTGCAGGTCGTAATCCGCGGGTCCCTTGAACGCCAGATCGGACAACGACGCCATTCGAGAGCCTCCGAGATCTCCATCCTTCTCTTGCGGCTGTTCCAGAAGCATTAATATAGAGGCAAATCAAACGGGCTTTACGTACGCACCTTGCAGCGAACTTGCGTGTGGAAGTAACTAGGATGCCCTTGTCTGCAATTCGAAGCCGTCATGGAGATTGAGGTGTCCGGTGAATCCAACGCTGGCTGACCGAAGGCATCTTCCTTCCAGATGCCGCTGTCTTCGGTGAATAGTTTCACATCATTCGGCACCTTGTGGGATCTAGAGGGCTTCATGACGGAACTCGTCTTCTTCCAGACCAGAAGGCCGTAGAACNCGCCGAGAACGACAGACATCTTTTCGGCGAGCTCGTTGCAGCGNGCTTGGCCGATACTCCCAGAGCTAAAGACAGTGACNACGATGATCTGGTTGGCGCTGCTATACAACCCCTCAGGCTGGAAAACGTCCTGGAATTCTGACCTTCCNTGCATGAACCCTGCCTGGGCAATCCATCTATCNGGAGTGATCGTCCGCCGAGCCTTCCTCAGAAGCTTTCCGATCGTTTTCAAGGTCTTATCNGTNAGATGCGCCTGCGCATCAAGNGCTCGAATNACACCCAACTTGTANCTGGGGATAGCTTCTGGACCGAGTGCCACTGGAGTGGACTTTGGAGAGTCTGGGGAAGCTGGNTGCTGTGTGGGCTGTTCAGCTCGAGGGGGTTGAAGTGGAACGGGTTCGGGGCGGGTAGNNGAANCANGGGGTGAATCTTCCTCNNCNTCGAGCTCCTCCGAGNCCCCNTTGTTCACNGAAGACGCAGNTGACCTCGACAGCGTNGACGGTCCCGAAGACGCAGAGCTACGGGANGAAGTTNTACCAGGCGCCTTCCGTTCTGANATGGGGTGAGTGCAATTTCCCTTCAGGGCTCNGGCGCTCNGCGATCACTNACGCTTTCTTGGTAGCTTCCTCAGGTCNTNGGGNTCTCCTTTCCGTCGGTGCTGGCCTGTTTGAGTGCCNATTCAACCCGACGAAGTTAGTTTGCAGCNNAGAGATGTACCCACCGAAGCTGCTACCTGTAACGTCGTNGTCTCCAGATACTGTGTNTTGGTTGAAGTTCCCGATGTAGAAATCGGTNGCGCCGGCGAAGAAATTAGCTTGGGCCATGGAACTCGGGAGTTGGTGGGATGAGAGTGAGTGAGTAAAGTGCGTGTGCGTTGTCTTCTGCAATTGAATTCGGTTCCACGCAGATTAAATGAGAATGCTCTTCAATGCGCTTGACATTCATTCCAGATAGGNTCGACGTCCCTGGATACGGAGCTATTGTACTTCGACCAAACCGCCACAGCACATCCACTGACAGCTGTGTATCAATTGTGAAGTTCGCCCGCAACACAAGGACCGGTCATTGGGGCTGTCTGCGGCTGTCTGGATCCAACAAGGTTTCCATTTTGAGCACCCGTAGCGAGACACACAGCGCTGTGAAGGACAATGAATTGATTGTCTTCGACTGGGTCGCCNAGTTCCAGCGCGTCAACACTCCTACTTCCTCGTCACGTCGCATCANGAAAATGCTAACACGGAACTGGTTACAGGCCAACTTGGCGAGTAGGGTGTACCCATCCCTCCATTTGAAACAAAAAGTCAATCGCCTTTATCTAGCGACTAGGCGGANGCCGGTAAGCTAATGAGCACACTGTAGGCGCTTCGATGCCANGGTAGAAAGCCGGACATAACCCACAACCTCCGCTTTGGAGGAGAATAGGAGGTTTCCTCAANCTGTAAATGGAACATATCGGCTGNCCGGCTGCTACATAAAGGTGCAACGGGCTCATGACTCATTCGGNTGGTACTTTGTGCTCAACGAGGAAGCTTTGGCNTGGATGGGTACGCCGTTAGATGCAAACAGGACACGCAGATGGCACCGTGACGTGATGCAGGCAGACCAGCGCCTCGCCTTTCTTCCGCATCCTCACTCCCTGCGTTTACGAACGTTCCCAGGAAATCCCACACNGTTTTTGTTCCGAATCGCGAAGGTGTNCACCCCAGCAGCAGATTGTCTACTCAAACAATGCATGACCATTGAGTTCACAACAAAGGTCANGAAGTCCGTCTGGATACAANAGGAGAGGCGAAAAGAAAACTAANNCACAGCAGGTCCACCAGGGGTAACTGTCACAGCGAAGTCCTCCAAAACGTCCTCCCGGGTCACTATCTCTGACGCTCTNCCNGCGAAATTGAGGGGTACTTCGATCTCTACACAGTGCGCGACGTTGTTGAACATCCTGGGAACCGTCTNCCGAGCCACCCCTCCANATGCATCCTTCTTGCCAAACACGAACCGTAGGAAGCGATGCAGGCCTCCTTCAACTTTCTGCGGTCCCTCGTCCAAAGCCCAGAAAGACCATACCCTGATGGTGATGATACCCNGGATGAGTCGTTTGCTGTTAGGGGCGAACTTCATAGCGGGCCTGAACTCCTTTGGAAACGACATCTGACGACTGGGATCTGGAAGGGACGACAAATAACGGACGGTCTTGCTCAGCTTATCGTCGGAATGGCGTATCAACCATGCGTTCCTCATGGTCTCCACCCCATGCATGTTATCTTCACCTTGGGAACGGTCCATCTTCACTGTACCCTCTGGGTTCTTCCCGAGCTTGAGCTGTACACGTNNGNCTCTGTAGCTTCTTCTTCGTCTTCTGGGTACTGTGCTTGTACTGCGATATTGGGTCGATGGGGAAGCGCTCTTCAGGAGCGACATCCTCGAAACTCGAAGGCTGGTCCAGCATAACGCGAACTATCGCTCCTTTCAAGGAATACGGAGTAGGGCCTTCGAATTTCAGAGTCGTGAACTCGACGCAGGACGGATTTGAGCCTAGCCTCGAGTTCTCGTCTTTCTCCAACTAGAATTGATGGAGGCACGTCAGTACGTGAGATCTCAAAAGTGTACGCGATTGCTCACCGTGAACGCAACGGCCGTAGTAAAGTGGTTCTGAGGATTCTCATCGTTCGGGTGATTGATGACGTGAAGTTTCACCATAGGTGACCTTTCAGCATCAGTCGAACCTGGCAAATCGACTTCGAACGCAGATTCGTGTCCTCGGCTGCACTCCTTTAATAGCATATCTTTGCTAGTACTCGTTCGAGGACCCTCTTTCGCATCCGATCCCAGATCCAAAGTCTTCCCGTAGCCGATGAACTTGGCCACACCATAGTAAGGCGTAACCAGTTCTCTTAGCCCCTCGACAAGCTTCGGAATAGCCGCCTTGGCGAAGGATTTGCCCGTGACGGTGATGATGATCTCCTGACGAAGGACCGACGGAACCTCAACAGCGGGACTGTCACTCGTGCTCTCTACACGGAATCCAACCTGTCCGTACCACCCTTCGTTGCGGATTCCGTGCTTGTCGAGCAAGTTCCCAATGGCCTTGATCTTCTGAAGCAAATGCGCCTGCGCACTGACAGCTGCGACTATTCCGTGCCTGAACTTAGGGCCAGCAGTCGACGCGATGGTCTCAACATCCAGAGTGTTCGTATCTCGTTGCAGGGGGTTGGGCTGTGGTCTCGTTGGGATTGGACTGGGCGGATTCGATTGCGAAGGGTGGAAGGGTGCGTGAACCTCATTCGGCTCAACTTCCGGGGTACCAGAATTTGATGGAGTTGCTAACAGCTCTGGGGCAGGAATCGCTGGCGGTGAGGCAGATGTGGGTCGATCCTCGACTGAGTTGGGTGAGCCCTTGCGAGACGAACCCCCGATAGGCGCTTGACGGTCTTGCTCCTGGGCACTCAGAGCTGCAGGCATCGACCGAGAAGTCATTGCCGGTGGGCTCGAATTTGTCTCCCTGCTAGTTGGCAACAACGGCGCAGAGGAGGGACCCGATTGATTCAAGTTGATTTGGGGCTGTGCGGATGCAGGTGCTCGACGACTTGGGGGGAGCGGTATGCCCAAGCTAGGATTGTTTACGTTGACTAGGTGTCCTATTAGTACTTTGATCCTACAGATGCTTTCCGGTACGCTTACTGATTTGACCTGGGGTGTTTGCGTCTATGTTGACAGACTGCCCGACAGCAAAGTTACTGGCATTCTCGAAGAAACCCATCCTTTTGGGTGCCGGGGAAGAAGCGATTGAATGTGTTGTGTGAGGAAAGGATGACACTGACCTCTGATACGTGTATCTTATAGCAGGCTAGCTACTGCGCCCCCGGGTGGCTCGACAGGACGAGGCGGTCGTGCTGATTACCATAACGACAGTCTTTTGTTCCTTCCCTCATAGCCTTGTATTCAATGAGTTGCAAAGGATATCCTGTCGAACGCTTGAGGGCATTGATGCAACGCTGACAGAGGTACACAGCTGAGCGCTGCACAATAGTGAACCAGCTTGGGAAGAAGGGAGTGAAGTACTCAATGGATTTCGCCGCAGTGCACACATTTCATCTCGGCGGCGTCGGGCTCGACCTTATTATACTGAAACATTGTCTTCAACAAGGATACCGGAGGACTTACCGAGAAGGGCGCTCATTCGCTATTATCTTCTTCAAATCGAGAGAGTCGTCTCTAATCGCTCTGCCCCAATGTCAGCCGATGTGGGTCCCTTATCTCCAAGCAAATCTCCGGTTATTCGCTATAGCGCGAAGGATAAGATAAAGAATAGAGACGGGTTGGCATGTATATCTGCGAAAGAGCCAGATTCCGGGGCATTGTCAGATTCAAAGAACTTTCCTTTGACGGTACGATCTCGTCGCTCGTACTGCTTCTGCTCTTCTAGAAACATCACTTGGCTTGGAAGTGCATACCGTCGGATACAAACAGGGCACGCAGAATCAAACTGTAAGTACGGTCATTGACTCAGACATGGTTTGTTCAGCACTGCTTGGTTCTGGTCGTTGTCAACAATCTGCTCCTTTACGCGGTGGCGAGGGGAAGGAATTATTGTACAAACGTTCGAGGTGCGGTAAAGCGACGCATACAGTTCAAGCGAAATTGGAATTCCTAATTTACAGTAGCCTCTCCCGAAGCTCGCGACCCAGCTAGCTCCTCCAAGACATCTTCTCGAGTCATGATCTCTGTGGCGCTCCCCGTAAAATTCAAGGGTACAACTGCTTCAATGCAATGAGCGACGTTGAAGTGCACTCTGAGGGCCGCGTTTTCCCCTTCACCTGATGCGTTGTCTCTTCCAAAGGCGGACCTCAGCAGTCGGTGCAGCAAGCCCTCCCCTTCATTGGATGGCGGCTTCAAAGCCCAGAATGACCATACTCTGACCGTCACAGTCGTTGGCGGGGGTCGCTTGGTCTTAGGGGAGAATTGTACAGCGGGCCTGAGCTCCTTCGGGAACGCAACCTGACGCGTGGCCCGGGACTTGGGGAGCGATGAAAGGTATTGGATGGTCTTGCTCATGCTGTCGTTTGAATGACGTATCGACCATTCGCCTTCGTCGTCCAGCGTGATACAAGGATACAAGTAAACAGAAAGCCGGGCGAGTCTGTTCCCTTCCACCGGTAAACCGCGAACCACGAACCGCGAACTACGAACCACAAACCGGGTCGCGCGAACCTCAGCCCCAGTCGACCAGGCGTTCTCAATAGTGCCGTCACCACGATCGCCGACACCTACGGCGGGCCTGACTGCCAATGTCTTCGTTTTCATTAGCAGACGTGTACACAATACTATGGACGGCCGAAATAGGCGTGCTCAGCGCACAAAGGTCATGCACATGCCAAGGTCACAGAGAAGGGCGCAAAGTTAATAGTATACAATAAGGTACAAGCGACCCAGGGCCGACCACAGTAAAACATCCATCTGGCTCTACAGCTTATCCTTCCACCTTCTCCAAAGCTCGAAGCTGATACACAATGCCACAAACGAGGTCCCCATAGCAAAGTTGAATGTTGTCTGCCAACATGCTCTGCCACGGCATACCCCCAGTCCCGCCCCGCATGGGCCTCCGGAA
>JANDKE010002042.1:0-11356 GCA_027627275.1 Coprinellus aureogranulatus | reverse complement strand
CGAGAACTCACGGACCGCTGCGTCCCAGCTTTATCACGACGCGTTCAGGTTGGATTTGACTCACCCCCGATCATTACGCCTCAAATTTGGAGCAAGGACACATATCGCCGATTACTCGCGTATCGTGGCCCTGCAGCGCAGGCTTTGATCGATTGTACCCAACGGGTATGTTTTTTAGCTTTGCGTTAGTTGTCCCACAAACGCGAGCTGACGCTCCCTCGGCGCTGTACCAGGGCATTTACACCTCGTCGCCCGATTCGGTTGACAAAGCCCATCGACTCGCATTCCTGCGCAGGCTGTCAAAGGCTTCTGAACTCTTGCCATCCACCTTCTATCTTGATGATGTCAAAATGTACGCTTCGTCGCCAAGCTTTCAACGCCGAGCACGGACGTCTTCCAAGGCAGTCATCATGGACAAAAAGTCTTTATGAAGAAGTATAGGGTCTACAATGGATCTATGACTGAGGAAGAGAGAGCAGAGGTACGCGAAAATATTTTCTGCACATGCATAGCGATTGACAACAAACTTCCATAGCTGCTGAATAGGGAGGCGATCGTTTGGGCAAACCATCAACATAAAGGTGTCCTGCCGTTTCTGGGCGTTTTCCAGCGGGGAAACGATGCCGAATATCCCGGGCTGTACCTCGTATCGCCGTTCCTTGAACATGGAACAATCATTTCCTACCTGGAATCGCGCCCTACCGCCAACAGGCGTCTGCTTGTATGGCCTTTTCGAGTTCCCCGTTTTTGTTAAACAGAAACTCATACGGGTTTGCGGTATTCACAGGTGCGCGACATCCTGGGTGCCATGGCATTTCTGCACAAGAACAATATCATCCATGGTGATATCAAAGGTGTTAACGTCCTCGTCGACTCGTCCGGACGTGCATGCGTCGCCGACTTAGGCTTTTCTCGTCTCACCTCCGCAGCTGTTCTCACCTGGACGTCTTTACGGTCTGTCGCTACCGTCGCGACTGTTCCCTGGCAAGCGCCTGAGCTCCTCGAATGCATCCTCGACGAAGACATATTTGGGTCTTTAGTCTTGGCGACAAGGAAGAATGTAGATGGGTCTGAGCAACGGACCAACACCGTTGTAAAGCCAACAAAGGAAGCTGATGTGTACTCCATCGGTTGCTTTGCGTACGAGGTATGTCTTCAGTCCGCCCTCGTTGCAAGCACATACCCATCACGCACCCTTGTGAATAGGTGTTCACCGATAAGCCACCATTCTGGGATTTCAAGCTCTCCCGTATCATTGTGGCAGTTGTCATTGACAAGAAGCAGCCAACGCGGCCAGAGCCTCTATCAAATGCGTACAGTCTATGTGGGCTGACGGACGAGCTATGGTGCATGATGGAGTCATGCTGGGCTCGCGAGCCCTCTCTCCGACCTACCACATGCCAGCTATCTGACCTCCCTTGCTTCAAGGATCTCGTCGATAACCGCCCTCCCCGCGAGAATTGACCGTTCCCGGCTTCAATGTTGGTTTCGTTGATGAGCTCGATTCGTTTTTTGCTAGATTTGCGTATGTTTGCAGCGTCGTGGTTCCTGCGCCGGTTTCCCATTATGTGTTCCCCAATATGCGCCTATGTTACCTCATCCGCTCCCATGTGCCTCTGCCTCTCTATTTCAGTACCTTTTCTCGCTTCGTCGGCTTCGTTGTGCCTTTGCTCTGGTTTCAGACCCGTTCTACCATATTTCAGGCCCACTTTTCAACGCCCGCCTACTGTATTACGTAGACCATTGATCATCTGTATTATTGCATGCTACATGACTGTATGACAATCATGCGAAAGCTGCTGAACGGTCGAGAGAAGCCTAACGAGCGTGGTCAGCGCAGGAGAACCAGAGCATCGCGACTCGAAATCTAGAGCAGCGGTTCATGACATGTTCCACCCTCTCAATCCGCCGCCTCTCAATCTGCCGCCGTTTCGGGCAAACACCCACCTGTCAAGCAGTCCGAGTTATTCAGGGAGTGTGCTGTGGAGGGGCGGCCATGACAGACCAATCGGTAGCGAGAAGGATGACGAGAGGGGTGTGCGTGTGGTTGACGGTGGCATTTGCATTAGAGAAGGTGTGGGTGGAGGCATGTGTCTGTGAGACGCTCTGAAGACCGGAGGAAGGCAGGGGCGCGAGCGATTCTTCCCTTAAAGTGTGAATGTGATCGAACGAAGGGGTTTGCGAGAGGAGTGGAGCGCCGAGGTGGAGTGTCGAGGTATACCGTCTTCCTAGCAGTTCTATCCGTCAGTCCAAGCCAACAGAAGAAAGTGCTTAGCGCGCGATCTCGAACTGGGCACACCTCTTCATCAACCGAACCGTCGTCTATCTCCGCCACGTCAAGAACGAATCCTTCTCTGCTAGACCATCTGTAAAGGTCCTCATCCCGTATGGATTCCGCTTCAACGGCACATTGCCTGCAGAAGGACGAGGGCAAGCGGGTGAGAGCAGGATCAGAATAGACGATGATAATTGACCATGACGAAAACACCGCAACCCAAGGCCGTAGCCGGGGCCAACAGATCCTTCTCACGACCCCTCAGAGCGGTGCGTGGGAGTCGGTGGGACTATCTCTCTGCTTTGGGAGGGAAGGGGAATATGGCGTGACGAGCAGGGTCTGCGCAGGTTTCAAGTCATCTTTGCTCTGCGACGATGTAGGCTCATCGACGCCGCTTTCAACTAAAGACGAGGGATGGGAGTCCCACCGTCGCAAGGCACAAAATCCTCCTGCATGTCTACGGAATTGCACCGCCAGCCTCGACTTCAAGCTCCAAAACCTCCGGCTCGCCACTCACCTACTACGACACCACCTCTTGCTCCCCTCGTCCCGCCTCTCCCGCCATCCCCTCCTCTACGGTAGTGTGCAACACCTCTCATCCTGGGCCGCAACTACTCCAAGCCACACATGGAGAACGTCATCGGTCCCATATGCATCCATACTGTCTACACCGCTCTCCTGGTCTAGGGAAACGTGCGTTGGTGCCGATCACTGGGGGCTGAAACGGTTCTCGATGTCGAGGTCTCTTGGGATTGGATGGGGTTGCTTCAGTGGATGGCTTTACAGCCGTCTTTACGCTGAGGATGGCTTAGCAGGTCGGTGCCCTGCGATCTATCCTGATGTTAAGGCGGGCATACTCCTCCACTGTCACTTGTCTCCAGCACCGACCTACTAGCTCGCACCGAGTATAGATCGCCCGGCTACGTCTAAGAGGTGGTCTTACTCTACGCTCCGTCGTCGTGATCTGCTATCGTTCTCTGGGTATCCTCTTCATAACCTTGGCGTTCTTCGCCACATCGAACCTGGCGCACATACGCGTACTCTCGTGCGGTGAAACCTACGACGTAATCCCCAATCTAACTATTCGATCTCTTCGGCAAACGTTCCATTGGGAAACCCCGCATACAGGGTTGCTACAGCGTCTTTGGATGCTCTACGCTGACAAGCTCTTCGGTGGGGGACGGCAGCGACGAGCACGTTAGCACCTACCGCGATTGAAACGATGCGAGGTGGCTACCTCGCCGTTTATCTCGGTAATCTTATGAATGATTGCTTGGTCTCTGCCCTTCCTTCCTCCGAAATCCCCACCCTGGCCCCAGGGCGGATCCGTTTTCGCTTCAGCCTCTCTCAATGGGGACGCCGGTCACGACACCACCTCCTGCGTTTCCTCGTTCCAGTCTCCCTCTCCAGGTACGGCACCTCCGGCTGGACAGTTCGCTTGCGCGATACACCTGTCGAGGGGTCATCGAACCTAATCCGCACCCTCGGCGCCCCTCTCTTGCTTGAATACTCTCGACCCGTCGGTAGTGGAGGTCCCGAAGCGCTTGGACGCGTATCGCAGTGGGCGTCGCTCCCGCCATCCGTACGCTGAGGTTGGTCCAGCGACGAGTAGAGCTGGTGCTCTGCGCTACACCCCAGCGTTGGGGCGGAAGAAACGCTCCACTGTGTTCCACGTTGCATAGACTGGCAGGTGGCTTACTTGCTCGACGTCATCTTGCCAGGTGCTGTTCCTTTATCTCGACAGCTCCGGATTTAAGAACGGCACGAGAAAACTCTCAAAGGCTCCTCTCTCGCCTTACAATTCGAGACACCCACCGAGGACGAGATTCATAGAACCCAAATTACTCCATCGACGTGCCTCTCTTGCCGAAAGGGGCCTGCGTGCACAAGTGGAAATCTTTGGATTAAAAGGCTCTAGCTCTTGATTTCTCCAGGTCTCAAGGCGAATCCAGGGCTTCCGGGCGTATCTCAGTAGGCGCGTTTGCGTCTGTCTTTACGCTGAAAACGGAGAAGCAGAGCTAGTGCTCTGCGATCTGTCACAGCATTCGGACATGTCCAATGTGCTTACTGTCTTCCTCCCGCATCCAGCTAATTCACATTATGGACCGATCGACTGCATCTCGCGTCTCTATAGCCTGTCTTTGGGTTCTGCTTGTCGTTCCCTGGATCTCTTTCGCAGGCTATACTCTGTCATCGGCGACATAGTATTGCTCCAGCGTCTTCGCCGATCGCGTGCTAACAAGTTCGTTGGAGGGATGGCAGTGACAGGCCCGCTGGCAATCCACGATGGTGACGATGCGAGGTCATGTTCCCCTCGCTGTTCAGTGCGGTGCTGTTCTGTAGTCTCTTTTCACTGCCATCTCTTCCTTCGATTGCCCGTTGGCCAAACGGCATATTGATCCTTGCGACGATATCGACGAAGGCTAGCGAGTGCACGTCGTGGATCGATGGAGTCCAAGCACTAGGTTCTCACTCATAGATCGACCCTTGACGAACCATGTTATCTCAAGCCCTCCCTGCGGCATACGATCTCGTTCGCTCTTCGGTCGACACTCTTCGCACCACCTAGGCCCAGTGGTACACCCTCCGTCGTCAACTGCTCCAGTCCAGCCAATATGCCTAATCCTCCAGCGAGCGAGCTTTCTGTTCCGGGGTCCTCCCAGATGCCCTTCGTAAGACTGCTCTCCCCGAATCGAGAATCTTAGGCATTTATGACGGCGATGGCGGTTGTGACGATGTGGCGACGACGCGCTACACTGGCGAAACCGCAATGCAACTACTTCCCTGGTCGATCGATCGGACGATCGTGGTACGATACCTCCCTTCCGTGCCTCTTACCTTCGTGGATGTGTCTTCCGGAATATCGAGAACCAGGATTACTCAGGCTCTCTTCTCGACCTCGCTCTCCACCCGAACCCTTGTCTAGTCCAGCTGGAAGTGCAGTTGATAGGTGTCCGACATTATGACCTAGTTCCGACTTCCTGGTGAAACCCGGGCGTATAGCTATTCCTTTTCTACTCTACCGTGTATACTGCCTCTCATCGATAACCTGCAATCTCCCGAAGCTGTTAACGCGAACGCGAAACAGAGTGGTAGGGTCGATTGATCTCCACCGAACCTCCATTTGCACTCAATCCTCAGCTGTTTCGACGCTAGCCTCAGAGGGATGGCAATGGGCGATTTCGACACGCTCACGCTGATGATAAGGAAGCGGGGTGCCATTACCTTGCCATAGAGGAGAACTCCAAACTGATTACAGTGACGTTAGGGCTTGTCCAACCTCGCGTGACACCATTCCAGCGTCGCTACGAGCCCTATACTGCCTGCTGATCCTTGTTCGCCACTACGACTCTGCAGGAAACGAGGCCTCGGACGATGGCAGTGGCTGAAACACCAGCAACTTCAGGCTGATGATAACGAAGTGTCCCCTATGCCGCACGTTAGCTCTTACCGGTTTCCCTCTCTGGGCGACCGGACTCGCCTACTACGTATGTCAGTAAGCGTGGAGAGGTGTATCAGTGACTCGGTGTCCACGTGCGTGAAACCTTGAAGCTGCGCACCTGTCGGGACGTTCAGTAAGATTCACAGTGAAATTCAAGTAAACGAGGACCACAGTCACCAAGCATGTACCCCGGAATTGCTTTGCGAGTATCAAGCGGTCTTTCGCAAGGAGTGTCCAACGGTAAACCCTACCATAGTCACCTTAGTCAGCAGGCTGAAATTGCGGGACCCGGAGGTTGGTGATGTCCGTCAGGGGCGTAGATGGGCATACTAGTAGATCCGCAGCCAGAGCGCCCAAAAGAGCGCCCTACTCTACCCTTGCTGCTTTCATGTCGGAGCCGGTGTGTGTGTGTCAGTTTCTAAGGACAGTATACCGGCCACCAGTGACCACTGCCCCCCAGGCTGATTACGAGGGGGTTCAAGTCTCTTTTGACATTCCTGCATAGACCCCGTCCGGCGTCTCAGCCACGCTGATGTGGAGAATGATCTCCCCTTTTTTCATGTTAACGCGACGTGGGTCGTGATCGGCGCACTCCTTGGATTGGAGTGACACTGCTATTTTTCAGCCCATACAGAGATGTGTGAAGGCTTGGTTTACAACCCCAAAGGCGAATGCGTCCGACGCACAAAGGGCCAGCTAAGTGACCTTGCATGCATTGTTGTTCGGGGTGTGATGCACTCGGAATTCCGTCTCTCTTCCGTATGACAGCGTTCACGACCACTTACGTCCCAGCGGACTAGCAGAATATTGACACGAGCGCAAAATACGTAGACCGTGCACAAAATATAGCCCCTTTGATCAGGTGCTGCGACGAGGCTGCAGAATGTAAGTACAATATGGCATGTTTAAGCTTCCACGAGGGGATCAAACTCCTTCTTGCACTTACTAAATAGCTCGGCCCAGCTCGAACACACATGCAGAATGTCGGCCACGCGCCCTTCCGGACACAACTCGGGTACCAAGATACTTATGAGTGTCATAGCAGGCTGGGCATGAGTCATGCTAGACTAGCAGAACTTGATCCCGAGCGTGGAAGATTCAAGTTCTCCTCACCGAAGAATTCCGGGATTCAAGCATTGAGCACCTTCTTCTACCAGCGTCGAACTAGCGCAGGTATACACGGATTGCGGACGAATATATCCAAGCCTAAAGTAAGGCGTTGCGGCATCGGAGGGTATCGCCACAAGCGCCGTAAACCCTTTGTGGTTCCCTTGTGGCAGGGTCGCCCTCGTCATACGGTCCTCGTCATGGATGGTGATGGCATATGAAACTTGTCCCATCCTCGGGGTCTACCACGCTTCCCAGACACAGTAATTCCGTTTTGGGGGGTAAACTGGTGCCTGATGTCCGGATTTGACTCTAGGTAAGAACGCGAGATCGGGATCAGCCTGCAGATCCACATATATCCTTAACATAAGAAAATTATAAGTAGCCCAAGACCGCTTGATGACTGGGGCATATTTTCCATCCCTTCTGCGCTTATACCCAATGTCGACTGTGGCTGTTTGCGACCAGCTTCTCATCGCCACGCTCGCACTCGACCCAAACGGAATAGTCAACAAAGGCGACTCGAATTTCAACGATCTTACCAACGCCATCGTTTCCGACCTCGACTCGTATCGTCACTTCTTGAGGTATCGCGGTAAGGAAGCCCTGGTTCTCATCGATGCTCTTCAGCAGGTAAAGCAAAATCACTAAACTCACTCATTTGAACTCGGGCTTACCGTGGATGTCTCGGACTCCGGAAGGCTCTCCTTCCCAACGTTGCACTCTCCCAGACTGAAAGGGCAAACTTCTTGAATGCTCTCCTGAGGCTATCAAAACGCTCAGTCTTGCTACCATCGAGCTTCTCGCTCACAGGTATTGAGAACGTGAGGCGCATCTACAGGCTAGAAACGTGGTGCACGGATATCTTCGAGGGAATTCATGGCGGAAGAAAGGTGTTTCTCAAGAGATACAGACTGTGCAATGATTCCTGGACCAAGGAGGAAAGAGATGAGGTACGTGGCGGGGGGCGGTGCTATAGCGGATGCAACCATATGTTGATGACCCTTTTCACAGCTGCTCAATAGAGAAGCGATTCTTTGGGCTAACCACCAGCATTCCGGTGTTCTTCCCTTCCTCGGAGTATTCAAACGCGAAGACGCCTACGATCCAGGACTATACCTTGTATCTCCTTTCATGGAGCAAGGTACTATCGTCGAGTACTCTCCAAAACAAACCCTACCTGTGAGAGAAGGCTGTTGGTGAGTAATCATTCTCAGAGTCCCTCGCGAATTATAAGGAACATCACTCGGAGCTGACGACGCTGTCATTCCCCAAGATGATAGACGTCTTGGAAGCGTATCCTTTCTTCACCACCTAACGATATAATTACGCGACTTGAAAGGCTCGCCAATATCCTCGTCAAACCGTGGCGTATATCGACTTCCGCTGACCGTCGGCTTACCGCCTTACCTGCTCTGTTCGTTCTGCCGCTGATACCCCAGGACTACCTAGAGCAGTACCTGTAGTCCATGTCATCTGCAGGGAAACACCGTAACATCGGAGATTGTGGGTCTCCGTCGATCGCGCTTTAGGCAGAACGTAGGCACTAGTAGGGACAACCTGGATTTGAAAGATTTTGTACGGAAGAAGAGAAGCAGCCTCCTACCCAGGCGTACGTTACGAGGGGAATTCACGAATGTCGGTACGAGGAGGAATAGTTCGGTGTTAATACTACATGAATCTTTTGCTTTCCTTTTTTGTTCATTCGCCCTCTCCACGACGCCTGGCACAATTGTCTTTGTCAGCAGAGGTGATGGCTCCCACGGCCTGTGGTCTCGGTGCTGCCCCGGTGTTCGATCGCGCCTCCAGGGGACCATCTACCTTCGAATTCTAGTGCAATGCCGTCTAGAAGCTTATCGGGCTCAGGATCCAAGAGATAGTCACCTTTCACGGGCAATGTTGAGTCGATCTATTATCTTCAGGTGAGCTCAAGTGCTGCAATCAGCTCCCATCACGGCGCTGACAAAGACAATTGTGCCAGGCGTCGTGGAGAGGGCGAATGAACAAAAACGGAAAGCAAAAGATACGGAGGCTTTATATGTACCCCCTCCCCCTAGTACCGTGAATTCCCCTCGGAATGGCGCCTGGGTAGGAGGCTGGAAGAGAAGTGTTGAACTCGTCCCTGTGACATAACTGCGTACCCAAACAATTGATCGATAACTGACAGCAGGGTCTTGCGTTTGGCACCAAGTCGTTCGACATATCCGTCTCACTAGGGTTGAAAGTATGGTTTACCGGTAGCCATTCCCGATGCACGGAAATCGCTGCCGGTCTGCGACGGCGTAAACGCTGCAATACAATGCACACTCTTTCCCGGTGACCCCGAGCCATCCCACCGCCTGAACGCCCATAATCGCCAATCATGACCTGCTTCGAAAATCCCGAAACCAAACTCAGGAACCACCTCTNGNNAATTTNGCCTNNNCCATCNNGTNNNNTCTCNNCCCNAGNGGNNAGGANNNNGCTGCCCTTTCAAGANTCGCAACATCGTGTGGATTCTCCGGCCGTCGAGGTCTGGATCGNGTTCTTAGTAGGGNAATGAGCTAACGTTTTTCGGCGCTATTAACTAATAACTGCACCTAAATATGTGGGCACGCAGACAAGTCTTCTCCGGACGACTCGCATCTACGGTTTGCAGCGAGACAATCGTGTCTTCNNGCTCGNGCTNGGNATGAAAAGGTACCGTGTTCACACACCCTCAGAATATCTGGGTGCGATTACTCTTCGNAAACCANAAANCATNCAGCTCTCCAGCGTACTCCAAAGNGGAANCANGGGCAGATCANTTTCTAAGGAAAGTGGATNNCTCAATTGGACCCACNAAACGANCACACACTTCCCACTCTGGGCCNCCTNTCGCACTCCAGGAAGGGAATATCTTTCCCCTNAAGGTCNNGTTCGCNACANAGANGTCGGTTCGCGTGGCTGTACCTCCANNACCTTGACCGACGTCAACAAAGAGGTAGATANCCACNAACGCACCCTGANGCATACAACAAGCCTGGGGGGACGAGATGTCCGATCGCCCNGGAGTCNCAGTCCGCGGATCGTCTGACNTCGGTGGCAGCTNNTGNCAGNTTNGNCNGTTAAGCAGTAAGCGCTGGTAAGCACGNGTGCGTGGATGATCGNCAGGCCCNACTTCTAGAGNTGATTGACGANGCGCGTAGCCCAAAGTNAGAGGGCGGAGGATGGNGAAGGTNAAGTGCCGTGATTGGACATATAGGCGTGACCAGCGCTGAACCGGCATTGCATGTCTCCGACGGACGCTTGGCTTGGCGTAATGCGCGTCTTGTACTCCGCATTGAATGCGCCAGATATATGCTGATGTCCCTGTAAGCTGTGAGCAACGAGGTAAGTTGGTCGGTACTGGAAGCTTCGAAGTACGGAGGGAAACGATATGCGTGCTGTTTGTGCATTGATCTCGTGCTCTTCTCGGCCGTCTTCAAGGTTCCCGGGAGCCAAAGCAACGAAGAGATTAAGCAAAGTGTTCTCTTTAGCTCGCTACGACGACGCACACCCCATGTCAGTACCAAATTCCAATGAAGCGCTGCAACTGTGTACACCCCACAGCTCGTTTTCATTTTTGAGGGTACTGTGGCTGGGTATGGATTCGCGATCGCGAGTGCTAGTGAATCTTCGTCGATCAGCGATGACTACCTGGAGCTAAGCTTGGGACCTGGAGGGCTAGCTTTCTTTGGGCTATGAAGACCATCACCAACAGGGCTTCTGAGTTCATAGTCCGATGGCCTTCAATCTTGGTCGATCGCCCTCGAGGATCAGAGTCACAAGTTATGAACCTGAAGGTAGGATCCACACTGATCGAGACCCTCCGTATCCACATCGCGTGCCATCCGTTGCACACCAAATCTTCTCCTCCCCATTAACAATGTGCGCAGACCATCGGAGCGATTCGCAGGCGTTTGAAGCTTGAAGCCCGAACGCGAAGCGACGGTTCATTGTTGCCAAGACGAGACGTCGACTCGTCGGGGGCAACGTTGGGGGAAGGAAGAAGAAACGAGTGGTACGAATCTCTCGCCTCGGTCATGGGGGTTTTCAGGGCCCTCGTCGCTCCCACGACCTCTTCACGCAAAATGGACATCCCAAAATCAAATTCACATTCAAGTGGGGCGAATCGGTGACATACCCTCTTCGAAGTCGCGCTCGATGCGCAAGGCATTGAAGACGATGCACGGAAGCCGTCTTCCTCGATGACTATAACGACGCTCGGGAAAGCTGACTTTCGCACAAAGGGCAACGATGCCCAAGGTCCGAGACGGCAACGCCGCTAATGACGAGCGGCAGCCATGATATCCATCTCCCCCATTCATCTCCTGACGGTCTCGGTAGCGTCGCCTAGGAATATAAAGCCAGCTTGCCTTGCCACGAAGTTCCCCAAAGCCCCAGCCACCCATCGACATCCTCCAGGCAAACCCGCACACTCGTCAACCCACTCAACAAAATGCGCTTCCTGTTCACAGTCCTCATGCCTGCCGCCTCTCGTGTCTCCGCTCAGCGCAGACTGCTTCGTGCCT
>JANDKE010002041.1:0-11358 GCA_027627275.1 Coprinellus aureogranulatus | reverse complement strand
CATAGCTCGTCGGGTCCTTGGCCTGGCACTGTGACCCAGACTGGAGCTGTGCGGAGCCGGAGATTGGGAGCATGGCCGCGGCTTCCACAATCCTTCAATGCAGAGCCTGAGTCTGCATATCGTCCTGACTGCACTGGTGAGAATAAATGACAAGACTTGCTCAATCGTTCGATTGAACGGGTGCATTCTGAATCCCACGAAGCTTGTCCCTAAAACCATGGCCAATCAGAGTGGAATGTGAGAGAGGTTGCGACGATATCCGCTGAGGAGGGAAGATATGCCAACAAGAGGGGCAAGTTGCGAGGAAACAACGACGGACACGCTGCTGATATATGACAAACCTTGCCTCCTTCTGCCCCCGCAGACCTTCAGCCAGTTTTGTTCTTGATTTGCTTACGCTGAAGCATCATCGGAGATGTGGAACTTCAAGTTGAATACAACGTCCAAATGCTGCGTGTGTATCAGTCAAGCGAGCAGACAAAAACAGAACAAGGACATGCCTCAGTAGGTCCAGGGGTGGGCCACGGGAGAACGAGTCAAGGCAACAAGTCCATACTACTGTGAGTGATCTTCACCCCAAGTCAAGCCTTGGATCCCCGCATGACGAGTACATAGGCCGTCACTGAAGCCTATAAGCGCCCGGCGTTGGAGACTGCTGTACTTGAGGTTGACTGTGACCAGGACCGAGAATCAGCGACGATGGTTTTAGATGTTGCTGCAGCACATCGCAGCCGTTCAAAGCGAAGGGAAAAGGTAGGAATGCCGATGTGGAGGTGAATCAGCAAAGAGGTTACAGCCGCCACCAAAGATTTTATGGACCGAGTTCTGCCTCGGAGTCCAGTCTACAGTCATTGCGGAGCGAAGCGAAGCATTACTGTCTTTTGTGTGCGGGGAATGAAACAGGGTTGGGAAAAGACCGTAAACAAATGCAAATAGAAAAACACCCCTCCGCTGCACCTGAAAGGCGTGAGGGCGACTCAAATCTCACACTGCTCATGCATACCCCCTTCAATTCCTACAGATCTCTGTCTGCGCGCTAAGGCACGCTCCAGCTGCATGAAAGTCCAAAAATAATGGTACCTTTCCGTGTAGATGTTGTACTTTCGAGCATGGTAGGTTGCGATTGAGCCACACGGCGCGTGCCACCAACAATAATGACGCGTCCAAGTCAAAGGCGCGTCCCTTGCTAGTCCTTTCTGCACTACCAGCTGGCAGCGCTCAGCTACTCAAACGTGCAGAACTCGCATTCACTTAGCGGAGCATTGAGGGCCGACGCGGCGGACCATACCTATGTATGAGGGCGTAAAGAACGTAATACAGTCTCTGCAGTCCGCAGAAGAGCTGTCGNTTTTTCCATNGNATTCATGGCCCCGCGATTCTTGAAGTGCCAGTGGGAGCAAGCNAAGTTNAGNGAATTGGGAAGCAAGGCAATTTGAACACTNGGCGGGAGAANGCCGCNGANGCCTTCGACTTGTGGCTCAAACACGNACAAACGGGCTGCCAGGNTTTCCGAGCCCTTGGCTCTNCATGCTNGTCAACGGTCGTCCACTTCATTCCGNTCTCGTTCTTCANCCCTTCTCGGGNCCTCAGAACCCTTCAAGGATATTGTCTCTGTAGTCGCAATGCCCGGGCCTGCNCGCCCGGCGCATTGGTGNCGGANGNAATANCGGAAGCGCTCCTGAAGAGCACCCAAGNGCCAGTATCCTGAAGACGTCAGACAANGAGCTATGGCCNTTGTCCTTGGCCAGCAANGCAGCAGCGTTACAGCTGGTTACGTCGAATGCTNGGACCGGGCGTGCGGAGTCCATCCACAATAGAGCGGCTCCTTGGCGCACTATTGTGTCCTGTCCACNGGAGATNCTAAGTGGGGAGATACAATTGGGTTGCGACCAGGGGCCTCCAGGGGCAGTAGCTTGTATTCTNCCTCACGGCCGGGGACAATNAGGCTCCTAACTACGGACCCCAGATATCTGCAAGGTTATATATCCCCACAGATGNTNNCTTCACGCCTTTCCCTCCTTCCGTACAGNGTCATCTGTCTGCCTTCTTGGACCACNAANCTTCGCGCAACCGAAATGCTGTCAAGTGAGTATGAGCGNTTTTTGTCCATATTTCGAGNGAGAATAGCTAATGATATTGGTAGCCCACAATACTATTCCCGCTGAGCGGGAACATGCACCCCATTCAGAACGNCTTCAACGATGCTATCATACGCCACGTGGGGCGACGACTACAAGCTCNGTNCTCAGGNCTGGCCGCAATCTCTCGAGCTGGATCCTCAGCAGTTTTTCAACCCAGCGCCCTNCCGCCGGCAAAAGCCCNTCGCACATTAACGACTTGCCATCGGAACTCCTGGAGAAGATATTTCGAGAGTACCTCCATGGGTCCGCGCGTTGGTCTCGCTCTCCTGACGCACCCCTTACAGGCTCGTTGAGCCGCATTCTTACCTCTGAGGAAGCGCAAACTACCCCGTTCGACCTGGCCCACGTTTGTTCGTCTTGGAGGGGCATCGTCATGTCAACTCCTNCCCTGTGGGCGAAGCTATGCGCACGTTGGCCTCGACNTNACGATATCCAGCTTTTCGANTTCTGGCTCTCCCGGTCGTCACCCTGCCCATTGGANTTGACCNTCATGGGAGGCAGAGCTCTCANAGGTNNAAANGGCGATTCTGCAACCTANGACATCCTCTCATTGGCGTGGANTCAGTCGGACCGGTTGAANTGCGCCTCGTTCACCCTCTTTGCGAGCCTGGAACGCTACTTCACGGCATCATGTCACTTCAAGCCGNTGCTGGCCCTACGCGATGTCCACTTTGATCTTCCCCTATGGTCANAGGANGGAATCCAGCGCTTCTATCAGCTGCTGTCGGGCAGTTCAGCTCTGCAAAGCGCGACGTGGGGGATTCGCTGCGGACCGGTCCCTTTTGTGCCCAACTTTCCGTGGGCGAAATCTCCGCAATCTACAATTCGGAATCGTCGACCTGTCCGATCTCTGCGGCATACTTTCCTGCACGAAAGCCTTACAAGTCCTTTCAATTGATATGCTCCAGGACGCTTGCAACACCTCGACAACGTTGGCCACGTACATCATCTCTCCAATTGTTCTCGGGCAACTTTCCGCATTGACCGTCTCGAACAACGCGGCAGCCCTCCTGGATAGGCTTTCCCTCCCCATTCTCTCTTCTCTCGCCCTCAATTCAGGGTTAGGCTCAAAGAATTGTGCCAGTGCGGGGTGGAAATCCCTTCATAACCTTGTCCGGCGTTCTGGGGCGGAGTGTCGCATTCGCTTCTTCGAGTGGAGCGACTGTTATCAGGAAAATATTCCAGTCGAATATTTTGCAGGGGCATCCGAGAGTGCACTTTCCGACCTACGCTGCCTTAGAATCGCGTCTTTCGTCGGGGGAGCGACTGTAGACGCTTTGAGCCTACATCCATCTGAAACGCGATCACTCTTTCCGTGTCTGAGGTCCCTCCAACTGCGAACCTCCGCAAGCGAGGCATCCATCCGCGCGATGCTCGCGACTCGTCCGGAACTTCGACGAGTTGACATAGAGGTGTATGGGGAGAATGATGGTCACTTCCGTATCTATCGCGATATCGCTGACAACGTCGATAAGATAGAAAGATGGGATAACTAGCCACTTCGCAGCAGCAGCGCTGCAGGTACGTGAGGGGATACTGTGTATAGTGATGGTCGGAGTAAGAGGCGTTGTGAACACTCCTTGTTTACAGAATGAAACTGTATTGTAAGTATGTGTCCTACCCACTGATGATAAGAATGCCTCCCTTTGTGGAAGAGGAACCCGGCCCCGAAGTGCCAGGGACCGCAGCTCCTTGGTGGGTGAAGACAAAGACTTTTGATATGAGCGCTTGAAACTAGTCTTGTTGGCGACCCCATGTAGACGGATATTTAGCGATGTGACTCGTGAGGCCAGAGAAGCGCACTTTCGTGAACAAGGGATCCAGCAGGTGCCGGATTCTGGGAGTTAGGTGGCGTCAAGACGCAGTGACAAGGAGTTCACTATCTTGATTTTGAAGTATCACGGCCTCATCAGGGCCGCCACGGTCGACCCACCACTGCCTTCAGCCGTATCATCGTAAGGAAGGAGATAACCGTCATCCTTGTCCCTGACGATGGCCTTCGCCTCCAGCGAGTCGAGGGTGGGTATTGAGATCTAAGTAGTACTTAAGCGTTCAAGTGCACGTTCGGGAGGAAGGGGAAGGAAGCCATCGACTTGTAGTGCAAGCACGCACAAATAGACCCTAAGCGCGAGCCTCGGAGGAGTCGTCGACTCGTCGGACTCATTCAAGTTGTCCCTGCACGCTCAGCAATGCTCGTTCACCTCACTCCGATCTCGTTCCCTCACCGTGTATTGGACCGTTAATGCTGTTATCCTGAAAGGATGCCGCCTCTGTAGTTGCAAAGCGTACGTGCACGGTGCATTTCGGATGCTGGGCGTATCGGAAGCACGTCTAAAGATCACTCAAGCGCCAGGATCCTGAAGACACCAGATAACGAGCCATGGGCGCTTCCCTGGGGCCAACAATAACGCAGCATTGCAGTCATTGTAACTATGGATACTTCGAATACTGACACGGGCGAGGCCGTGCAGGGTACACAATAGAGCGATCTCTTCCACGCTTATTGTGTTGATTGACTTACGCTAGGATCCTTCGGATGAAGTCTGGTCGACGAGAAGCTGGACAGTGCAACTGAGTCGTAGGGGTGACATTACGACGGATTGGGGGTCATGGACATATGGCAAGCATACCCTCTCTTCGGAGGACAATAGGGTTACTACCACTTGGATTGCGATATATGCGGCACTGAGCGTCCACCTCAAACCCGATTGCACTCTTCTACCTTCCCCCAAGTCCTCATACACGTTCGCAAATTTCCATACTCGCAGAGATGCTTCCTTGTGAGCATGGAATTCCTCCTTTTTCAACGGAGAGTAACTAATTAGACTGGCAGCAAAAGTGGATCGTCTAGCTGGAAAAACCCCAGGCCATAACGTCGATGATCTCTACTACTCCTCCAAGCTGTATGTGACGGCCCCCGCCAACGCAGTCCTTAAAGCCGGCCGAGAGCTGTCGAGCTGGATCCTCAACACCGTACCATCCCCTCTTCCACTCTCCCTCTTCTCTACTCAAGGATCAGCCCCGCTTCTCCCCACTCCTTATATCAACACTCTACCACAGGAGGTTATTGAGGAAATATTTCGGGAATATCTTCACGGCCCCACCGCTTCCTATTATTGCCCGGACGACCCTCTATCTGGATCGCTTAGCCGTATCTGCACCCACCATACGGCAAATACCACCCCGTTCACGCTAGCGCATGTCTGCGCCTCTTGGCGGGCCATTGTCATGGGTAATCCGACGCTGTGGTCGAAGCTATGCGCCTCCCGTGCGCAGTCTCAAGACATCCCACTGTTCCAATTCTGGCTATCACTCTCCGGCGGTGCGCCTTTGGACTTTGCCCTATGGCAGCGATACAAGAATGAAAGAGAGGACTCAGAGGAGGACATCGACACCGTGGCTCATACTATCTTGTTGCTCGCCTTGGAGCATTCAGACCGTTGGAAGAGCGTCAGCCTGGGACTCACCCCGGATATGGAACCGTTGCTTACCGCAGGCAAACCGTTCCCCATGTCTTCCCTGCAAAGTATTGACCTGGAAATTTGGAGGTGGTCACCAGAAGGACTTCAATTGTTCGCCACGACGCTCTCGGCAAGCGCTATGCTTCAGGATGTCTCGCTGGGCTCCATAGGTCAAAGCTCGCCCTTTACGACAAAGCTTCCCTGGGCGAACATGCGCAGAGTAGAGCTGGATGAGATCAACATCACAGACCTCTTATCCATTCTCCGCCCTGCGAACTCGCTAGAAGACCTGCATGTGAATCGAGTGCAAGGTGTGCGCCCACCGCCGCTAAGGCCTGAAGACAGCTCGCCTATCCGACTACCCTCTCTTGTAACCCTTTTTATTCATTACTGCCACAATCCCCCCACACTCCTCGACATGCTTTCTCTCCCATCCCTCTCCTCTCTCTCGATCGGCTCGGGATTCGACAAAGTCCCGGGCACAGGTTCTGGATGGAAGTCCTTCTATGATCTGGCGCAGCGCTCAGGGCCAGGTTGTCGCATCCGGTCCCTTCATTGGAGAGATAGTGATCTCCCCGAAGAGGCACTCATTAGGAACCTGAAGAAGGGTTCTAACGCCGTCTTCGCCGATCTGGACCACCTCGAAATCCGGACAGATGTGGGATTCGAATTCATAGACGCTTTGACTGTGCGACCGGAAATGGCCAACCCACTCTTCCCCCACCTGAAATGGCTCGAATTGCGAGTTTGCCGCGTGGATGGAAGCTGACTCCCTTGAGGAAATGCTAGCAAGTCGCCCCGAACTGCGAAAGGTCAGCATTCTGCATATCTATGACGATAAATCCGATTTCCGGGAGGTGGTCTTCAACCGTTGATCAAGGGCAGAGAACAAAGTCGCGACGTGCATACAATTGTGCCTGCCTATGTCAAATCGTAAAATTATCGTAATACCCGATATGTCCTCCATCCGCCTGCTAGAAACGGACCTATGACAGTTCTTCGTAATCGAGGTACACCCTTTTGTGCTTCAGTAAGCGATCAAGTGCTTGCTTGTCTGTTGATGGAAGTCGACATCGCAGTTCGAACCTAGGCTTCTCCCCGTCTTTAAGGTCTTTCTTGAATCCGTTTAACAGTAAGTCGTTGAAATCGGTAAGTACGGCATCCCTAGGCAATCGCAGAGACAACGAGGTCAGCGCGGGAAAGCCCACTTTCTTGAAAAGGGTTTCCAGCCGGGCATGGGATGTGGCGGTCAACGACGATGGCAGGTTGTTCGCGGGTGTTTGCTTATTGGACTGTGCGCTCCGCAGTATCGGGAGAATGGGTTCGCCAGCCTCGTTATCAGGCACAACGTCCCGAATCTCCAGCGATTCCAACGTCCACGTCGACATTGGGGGAGCTACCACATCTTGCAGCCCGATTGAGAGGCGGTCGATCGATAGGCTGGCCAACATCTTGCCCAGTGCCTCCGTCAGCATCTTCGCGTTCACTTCCTCTTCCTCCTGCGATTCGCCCTGCCAATACATCCGGTGTATGACGACGGCAGGCTGCTCCTCCGGCGGAGCCCTAACGATCTTGCCTTCCAATGTCTCCGTCATCACCGGTGTCGAAAAGGTCTTCCATGATTTCTTGAAATTGTTGCGTTTCGGTGTCTGGGGGCGCCTCGTAGCGGAAGTACTTCCGGAACTGTATGTACTTTCCCCCGCAGACTACTTGAGGCTGACTGTGACTGAGAATTAACGAAGGTCCTTCTAATCCCTAGAATATATTGCTGCAGCGCATCACAGCTGTCGGAAGCGAAGATAATAGGTAGAAATGCCGATGTGGAGGTGACTGAGCAAGGATGCCACAGTCGTTCATGAAGGTTTCATGACCGGGATCTGCCTCGGAGTCCAGTCTACACCCAAATCAGGGTGTAGAGAACGTAATTACAGTCTCTGCAGTCCGTGGCAGCGGTTCCGCTTGTTTATCATGTTTTCACGAATCATGGCCCCGCGATTCATGGAGTGCCGGTGGGAACAAGCCAATTTGAGAGGAAAAACTTAAAGTTGGAAAGACAGCCAACGCTCAGGAGCAAGGCTGAGGAAGCCATCGACTTGTAGTTCAAGCACGCACAAACAGGCTAATGCAACATGGATCCAAGGCAATGGCTCTGCATGCTCGTCAACGTCGTTCACTTCATTTCGATCTCGTTCTTCACCTTTTCTCGGGGCTCTCGGTACTCTTAGAGGATATGGTCTCTGGAGTTGCACTGCGTGCGCGCCCGGTGCATTGGTGCTGGACGTAATATTGGAAGCGCTCCCGAAGAGCACTCAAGCACCAGGATCCCGAAGACGTCTGACAACGAGCAATGCATGCTAGACAACGGGCAATGAGCGCTGAGCGCTGTCCTCGGTCGACAATAAGGTAGCGTTGCAGTCATCGCAACGATAGATAGGTACTTCATATACTGGTGCGGGCGGGCCGTGCCCGGGTTTCATTGAACAATAGGGCAATCCTTCCACGCTATTGTGTTGCTGGTCCACCGGATTTTACGCATAGGATCCTCCGGCTGAAGTCTGTCCGATGAGAAGCTGGACAGTGCAACGGGTTGCGACTAGAGATGACAGTACGATGGATCGGTGATGGATGTCCGGCAAGGATAACCTTCTCTTCCGAGGACAATAGGGTTGCTATCACTGGGAATGCGATATATGCGACACTGGATGTCCCTCTCAAACGCTATTGCACTCTTCCAGCTCCCCTCCTACGCCCTCATTTGCATCCGCAAAGCTCCGTGCTCGCAGAGATGCCTTCTTGTGAGCATGTATTTCTTCCTTTTTCAATGGAGAGTAACTGAATAGTCTTGCAGCACAGGCGGAATGTCTCACTGGACGAGACCCAAGACATACCGTCGACGATCGTTACGACTCTGTCAAGCTGTACACCACGGCGAGCGCAAACGCGGTACTGAAGGCCGGCCGAGAGCTGTCCAGCTGGATCCTCAACAGCTTCTCTATTCAGGTATCGGAACCGCCACCTCCCCCTCCTTACATCGACAATCTGCCACAGGAGGTCCTTGAGGAAATCTTTCAAGAATACCTGCTTGGCAACACCTATCCCCACCTGGACGACTTCCTTACCGGATCGCTCAGCCGTATCGTGACCCGTTTCAATGCGAGCACCACTCCATGTTCCCAAGTACCTCACGAGATGGTCCAATGTCGGACTGGGCTTCACATGCGAGAAGCATCCGAGGATCGCATCGTTGAGCTTTGCCACCGTCACAGCTGGCTTCACGCTGGGTCTGCCTGACATCTTATACGTTCAGTCCAACACCAAGGGGAGGAGGAGGAGAGAGAACGCAAACGAGCGTGATAACTGGCATCACCGGGAAGAGCTCGACATTGTTCCGGACCGTGCGACGCTTTGCTGAGTTTGCTTCCGGCAACCCCTAACCCTAGTCCCTACCCACCCCTAACCCCGGCGACGGCGGGTCTGGAACGGGCATGTGGAGGACCCCGGAGTGACATCATCAAATGGTACTTGCTAGAACGTCCTCGAGCCATCGCCCGTGCGCCAGCCCGTTCCTTAGACTTTCCGGCTGAACGCAGATAAAACTGGGGAGCTGGTGAAATACGCGCAGCGTCATCACTTTACCTCATTCTTGCTTTTGTGCTGTCCCTTCATCGACGAACGACAAACGTCAGTCACTATCAGGACCTAGAGTTCCTGTGCAACACTACAACAAGAGGACAACGATACCCATAACATTCTTGAGTACTGCTAGAGAAGATGGGTCAGGATTATTACAAGTTGCTTGGTGTTGGCAAGGATGCCAGCGAGGAGGAGATTAAGAAGGCGTACAAGAAGATGGTGAGTAGTCGTTATCCGGTCGTCTTGTCTTCCGGCTCACTAACACACCTCTCTTACAGGCCTTGAAATGGCATCCAGACCGCAACAAGAACTCTGATGAAGCAACCAAGAAATTTAAAGAGGTAAGCCTCCCATCCTCCCGTCTCATATTCACAACATGCTAACGACTGCGCTAGATCTCCGAAGCATTCGAAGTCCTCTCCGACAAGCAAAAACGCGCCATCTACGACCAATTCGGGGAGGAAGGCCTCAAGGGCGGAGCGCCTCCGCCAAACTCACATGGAGCTGGCGCAGGAGGGTCCTTCCCCGGATTCACCAGCTTCGGAGGTCCCGGAGGCGGCACGACCTTCACGTTCACCTCTGGGGTTCAGGCGGCGGGTCGTTCAACCCTAGCGACCCGAACAAGATCTTCGAGAGCTTCTTTGGTGGTGGAGGTCCCGGCCTAGCAGGGCTGTTCGGTGGAATGGGAGGTATGGGTGGTGGAATGGGTGGTGGAGGAGGCAGTCGAGGTGGGAGTGGAGCGAGGAGTTACTCGATGTTCGATGAAGACGACGATGATATGCACACTGGAAGAGGAGGAGGAAGCTACTCCGGCTTCGACGGGTACTCAGGCTTTGGAGGCATGCCAGGAAGCATGCCAGGCTCAGGCCGTTCTCGACAATCCGCCTCCAACCCATTCGCCAGCGCAGGCTTCGGCGGCGCACCCAAACAACCCAAGTCCCCCGCACCCGAAAAGCCTGCGGAGATCACGAAGCCGTTGAAAGTTAGCTTAGCTGACTTGTACACGGGAACGACGAAGCATCTGAAGATCGGGCGGAAGTTGAAGGATGGGCGTACGGAGGATAAGGTGCTTGAGATTCAGGTGCTGCCTGGATGGAAAGCGGGTACGAAGGTGCGGTTCCCGAAGGCGGGTAATGAGGTCCCGGGAAGCAGCGGCGATGCGCAGGATTTGGTGTTCATCGTCGAGGAGAAGCCTGATCCTAGCGGTAAATGGAGTCGAGACGGCAATGACCTGATCGTGAAGGTCGACATCCCTCTAGTGGAAGCTCTCTGCGGGTCGCCTGATGGAGGCAAATTGACGAAGACGGTGGAGCATCTCGACGGGCGGAGATTGCAAGTATCTGTTCCGTTGGGTATTGTGAAGCCGGACCAGACGTCGATTATTGGAGGAGAGGGTATGCCTGTGAGGGTTGGGGGCAAGGTGGCGAAGAAGGGCGATCTATTGGTGAAGTGGAATGTGGTGTTCCCGACGCACTTGGGACCAGGACAGAAGGAGGAGTTGAGAAGGATCCTCTCATAAAGATATAGACGTAACGCCAACGATTTATGTACGATAGCATGAACATGTATTATAGTATACCAACGCGCATTTTTTTCTAGCTTCACAAGCTTCAGCTTCAAGCTCAAGCTTCAGCGCTTCACTCTTCGTTCGATCAAAGCAACCAGATAAAATTTTTCAAAGATGTACAGAGATGTCGGTTCGTCACCCACCCAAACCCGTGCCTCGCCGCCACCATCTCCTCGTCCTGGGTCGCCTCGCTTTGCAGCGGGCAGCCTCTTCGAAGACCAACGACGACTCGAACGCCACGGACGTGAATGGACTCGGAACCCCACTCTCACCTCGCGGTGAGAGTGGTGTTTTCCGATATAGGGGACGGGAACGCGGACAAGGAGAGCAAGAGCTTGTACCAAGTCCGAACTTTTGAGCCCCATGGATTTTTGTTCAAGGAGACGAAGGACGCGGTGAGGAGGAATTTATAGGCGGGATGATGATGTCAGCAGGTCCCACGCCTGCTGATGGGCTATCCCCGGGTGCCGTCATTGGCTAACTCTCGCAACGATGTCGCAGCCGTCGCCCACCTCCGACTCTGGAGAGCACTCCTCGCTCTTCCGCCGCTCATGGC